>JARUHE010330000.1:0-10954 GCA_031471125.1 Archaeomysis grebnitzkii | reverse complement strand
CACTATCTTCATCATTTTCATCTTATTTATTATTAGCATCATCACTATCCTCGTCATTTTCATCATATTTATTATTATCATCATCACTATCTTCATCATTTTCATCTTATTTATTATTAGCATCATCACTATCCTCGTCATTTTCATCATATTTATTATTATCATCATCACTATCTTCATCATTTTCATCTTATTTATTATTAGCATCATCACTATCCTCGTCATTTTCATCATATTTATTATTAGCATCATCACTATCTTCATCATTTTCATAATTTATTTGATATTATCATCATCACTATCTTTATCATTTATTTGATATTATCATCATCACTATCTTTATCATTTTAATCATAGTTATTATTAGAATCTTAACTATCTTCGTCATTTTCATTATAAATATTATTACCATCACTATCTACATCATTTTTATCATAATTATTATTAGATTTTTAACTATCCTCGTCATTTTCATTATAAATATTATTATTGTCATCATAGCTATCTTCATCATTTTCATTATAGTTATTATTAGCATTTTAACTTCGTCATTTGTATTATAGTTAATATTATCACCACTATTTTCACCATTTTCATTGAAGTTAGTATTATCATCATAACTATCTCCGTCATTTTCATAACGGTTTTTGTTACCATCGTGGCTATAGTCATCAAAATCATCATAGTTATTATCATAGTTATGTTTTTTTCTTTATCGTCGTAATTATATCCTAATTCTTATCATCGTTGCTATCGGCATCACAAAATGCTCTATTTTATGATTATTAGTGTTACATTATGGTAACTATGATTAGTATTACCATAGTTAATATTACATTGTTGTTATTGTTATTGTTGTGATCATTATGGTGCAAAAGTTTTTGCAAATAACTATAATCATTATTGCTATAATTATAGTTGTATTTGTTTTTTATAATCTTGATCATCATCATCGTAAACAGTAACAAAAAATTATTTGTAGTTCTTTGTTTATTGTCTTATAGGTTTGTTAGCTTGTAATAATAGTATTGTCAGTGGAACTAATATTATTATTGCTATTATTATTATTATTATTAGTATTATTATTATTATTATTATTATTATTATTGTAATAATAGTATTGTTTTTTTTTTGTTTTTTTTTATTATAGAATATTATACTATTGTTAGTGGAACTAATATTATTATTATAATTGTTATTTGTTACTATAGTTTAGTATTTATATAATTATGTATTATAATAAATGGGTGGATAATAGCACAAGTAAGGTAACCCACATTCAATTAACATAAAGCTTACCTTACTTGTGTTATTGTTGATCCATATATTACACAAAGATAAGGCAAGTAATTGAAACACTGAACAACAAAAACCTTATTTTATGCAAGTCATAAATCAATGGAATTAATAGTTTTTCTCCTCATTTTTCATCCTTAAGATGTGTTTTTTGTTACTTTTAATTATTTTGACCAAACATAAACTTAGAATATGATTGATACTCCTCATTAACTCGTAATATCAGATAAATTATAGCTATTAAGTTTAAATTACATTGAATTAATATTGTAAACAACCTTTATTGCTTAACTAAAATTTACCTTTATAAAGCTAATGGAGTATTTAATGTCATAAGGGCTAACTTACATTGAATTAGTAAGAAAATCAACTCTTATTTTCGGTAGATTTGCATTGTTGTTGCGCTAATAAACAAGTAAAGAGATTTGGTTGTTCTAACACCTTTGAATTTCTGAACCTGTAAATTAATATATAGTAATGCATAATGTTTATTAATGCCTTATACTATATATATACTATTATTATTATTTGTTAATGGCTTATTATAAATAGACTATTATTACTATTATTATTAATGCCTTATTATTATTATTTGCTAATGGCTTATTATAAATAGACTATTATTACTATTTTTATTAATGCCTTATTATAAATAAACTATTAATATTATTACTAATGCCTTATTATAATTAAACTATTGTTATTATTATTATTAATGACTTATTATAAACAAAATATTATTATTGTTATTAATGCCTTATTATAAATAAACTATTATTATTATTATTAACGCCTTATTATAAATAAACTAGTTTTATTATTATTAATGCCTTATTATAAATAAACTTTTATTGTTATTAATGCCTTATTATAAATAAACTAGTTTTATTATTATTAATTCCTTATTATAAATAAACTTTAATTGTTATTAATTCCTTATTATAAATGACCTATTACCTACTGTTATTAATCCTATTTGCACTATCAATATTATAAAGAACCTATTATAAACATACTACAAGTTGTATTGTTCTCGGTATTTATATTTAAATCATCGTTGATAGAACAATCGTGCCACGTCTGAAAAACCAGCTTCGCGTTTATCAAAGGTTAAGCAGGGCGTAAATCGGGAAAAGGATGCACTTTTCAGAACCTCACTCGTTGAATGTTTCATTGTTTTTTTAATAATTTTATTTATGATTTGATATTCTAAGAAACTTTTATTCCTCACTAATTAGTCCGTAAATTAGTGGTAAAGGAGTTATGAAGGTATCTTTTAAAATTGTAGGCACTCATTATCACGAAAATAGCGTTAGATTTACGATCTGAGGTTAAGCAACGTTAGACCTAATAAAAACCTAATAAAATTAGTAAAAAATAATAAAAACTAGTAAAAACCTAGTAAAAACTAGTAAAACTTGGAAAAACTCAAATTTAGGTGGCGAATGTATTTCTTAACCATTCCCTCGTCCATTTATATAAAAAAACGTAAGACAAGTCGAGATATTTTTTCTTTGACATTTCTAATGTGTTACTAACGATGAGTTTATTTTTTGATGTAAATTTAACAACGATACAAAGTTCATTCAAAATGTCCATTCAAAATTATCTTGTTTTATACTTGTTTATGAGTAAATAAATGATTTAAAGTTGATGTTATCATTTCAAGAAAGCTCTTACCATTAAATCATATTGAAGTTCTTATTTCTTAGTTAAAAATGTTAAGTAAAAAATGAAAAAATTATTGAAAAGCCTCAATTTTTTCTTATGCTTAATTTGATTTCGTAATAATCAACTATAAACATTTATGATTTAAACTTTTCGTATATCACTTCAAGAAAACTTTCACCAACAAAATGAAAAACGTTCTTTTTCTATAAATATATAAATATAAATATTAATTTTAACATAAAAAGTGTTAAATGAGAAAAGTTGACAAATTTTGATTTTTTTGCTCAAGGTTATTTTCCAAAACTTTAATTTTCTCAATGTATCTTATTTCTTTGTTGAACAAGATAATCTATTTATGCTTTGATGAAACATAATTTTTAAAACTGTCTTAAGTAAAATTATAAAAAACATGAAAACATAATTTATATATATATACGTATAGTATATATATCAGTGGCGATTCCTGGGCTCGAGCTACTCGGGCTAAGCTCAAGTTCATATTATAGAATAGCATGGTTACAGTATAACACTTAGATTAGCAATATCATTATTTATTAAAAAATTAGGTATTAAAAAATTGAAAGATTTACTACAGTGAAAGTTTATTGACACATTGGAAATACTAAGAGCAAAAGAAACCACAGATTTACAGGAAATTATTTTAATTGTTAACGAAGCAAAAAATCTATATTTTAATTAATTAAATATTTAAAACTTCGCAACGGCTCAACAAAGCAAGGTCAAAATTGTATCAACCTGTTAGGCTGCAAATCGTTCGGGCAGCAAAATGGCTCAACTTAAGTTTCGTGTCCGATTTGAAAGTGGCACACAGTCCCAGCTGTTTAAATCATTGCAACTGAAAAAATAGGAACAACTATAAATTTCTATAACAAAATCAATTTTGAATTTTATAAAAGTTCTTCAAACAAAAATTGAAAAAAAATCCCCATAGAATAAACTAGCGAGCATAAATTAGACAATTTCAGGTGAAATGTCAAACACCGCTAATTGAAATAATGTTTATTCGGCATAATAAGTGGACTTTAAACAATCCTATACTTTAATATTTAGTACTCATTCCGGAGTTCTTACATAAAATAACCAAACGCCGAATAATCCAAAGTTTTAGAATAAGTTTAGTAAAGAAAGTGGCTGACAATCATCACATATCAACTTCCAATTCCAAAAAAAATTGAACGTGAGGGTCAAAGTTTAAAAGTTAAATAATAAACTTGATTGTAACTCAATTGTTTTGCATTTGTGCTATATGCTCAGATAACTAAGAAAATTACAATTCAGACCACTGCAGTGCACTGGCTCGATTGAATGGAAACTTCAAACATCGACTCGTCACTTGAAATAACTTACAGGGAGGCAAACTTAAGCATTACCCACACATCATATTTTAAGCTATAAAAAATATTAAACTAATAGAAAGTGACTTTAAATGACGCATTGATGTAAAATAAAATAAAAATTTAGATTTTTAAGAATGAAATTTCTTTCATGTTAAATTTCGAAAATAAGCAAAAATTTAGACGCTCATACAAAATGTATGTAAAGTCTTAGTTGCCAAATAGTAACTAGTATTTTATTCCACAACCAAAACATGATTCTCTACATCGACACTAACTATATTTTGTTCTCTAAATTTTGATATTTCTTTATCAACTATTTCGTTTGAAAAAACATTATTTACTAAAATTTGTTTAACGTTTTTTAATTCGTTTATTAATTCATCTGCATCTTTACAGTACTTCTTAGCTCGTGAGACATACAATCTTACTGCTGAAACTTTGTATTGTTCAGGGCACTGTCCATTAAAGTTTGTGCATGTTCCAGCATCTGTTGGTTTCCTAAATACTTTGGTTGCTTAATTAGTCTCATTTTCCTCAATTAAAATGTCTAAGAAGGGTAATTTTCCCTCTTGGTTGAACTCGTATGTAAATTTTAAAATAGATTTTTCTTCCAATTTGTTTTTAATTTATATTAAATGGTCTTCATTTCTTGTAACTATAAAAACATCATCGACATATCTTAAATATTTCATAAGCGGATCATCATAATTTGAAAAAAACAATTCTTCAAGATTTCCCATATAGAAACATGGAAATGTTGGTCCTAAAGACGATCCCATAGTCACTCCATCCTTTTGACAGTATAATTGACCTCTATGGTCTTTGAAAGGCGAGTTCTTTTTTTGCAATATCTTAAAAGCAATGGGAATGATAAATGTGATAATGATGACAATAAAGGGAATGATGATGAAAGTTAGGATGATGGTAATGATTGTAATGATGATAATGATAGTAATAATGATAATGATGAAAATGATAAAAATGATAATAATGATGATAGTTATGGTAATCTTGACAATGATGATGATGATGTTTATGAGTGTAAAAATGGTAATGATGAAGATAATAACAATGATAATGACGATACAAATGGTAATGATAATAAAACTAATGACGACAATGATGATAATTATGGTAATGGGGATAATAATGGTAATACTAATATGATAATAGTGATAACAATGATGGTAACGATGATTATGGTGATTGTGAATGCAAAAATCATAATGATGATAATAATGGTAATATTAAAAATGCTGAGAGTAATGATAATGATGACATTACTGGTAATGATAATGATAATAAAGATGCTAATGATACTGAAGATAATAATAATGGTAATGATAATCATAATAATGCTAATGATAATACGACGAATACGACAATGTCCACCACGACAACGCGAACTATCACGATAACGACCACTACGAAATTGATTACCACAACGACGACGACTACCGCTACGACGACAATGACCACCACCACGATGACGACGACGACGACGATGATGATGATTGGAATTAAAACATACATTTGTGTTCAAAACAAACATGGTCGTAAAGTCATTAACGACGTCGACAACAACAACATAAATACAAATAATTTATGAAGCTTACACTCTCGTCCATACGTTCCATAGAAACTATTACTTCATTGAATACTCAAATATCAAATGTTTAGTTAAGAAAAATTATGTGTGTGCTGCATGCAAATCAATTTATGTTAAGCGAAAAAATATAACAATAATGATTTGATTTAACTTAAAATTAAAGTAAATGCTTTCCGATTTGTGAGTTATATGAGAATTAAAACACGATTTTCTTATTCTAAACAAACATTGCTGTAAAGTCAATTATATAAAACTATAACCAGATGACGACGACGACGATAACAACAAAAACGGACATGCAAACATTTATAAAGCTTTAGCTCAATCTGTTCGTATGTTTGATTAAAAAAAATCAGCCTGACTAGATCTATATTACATTAATTCTATCTTTTCTATTATATCCCTAACATGTTGACATTAATACAATTCAATAAAAACCAACTGTAATTGCATGTAATAACATATCATTTAAGTGAGGAAGCTCATTTTTAGTTTGTGTTATATCAATATCACCTAGATCCCTTTGTTATAAGAAGGTCTTGGTTATATTTGTTTATACAAAACAATGATAATATTTACCTAAGCCTATTTTCATAATTTCATAATTATAATTAATGAACTCTTAGTATGGAAACACGTAGAGTTTAAATAGAATAGTTACTCTCCAAAATCGTTTTCTTCCATTAGATTTTTTAAGCTCTAGGGGTAACTGGAAATATATCCAATTTCTCCAAAAGCCTACTTCTACTTTTAAGATAAACAATAATTAAACTGATTAAATTATTATAATTTCACAACTTGAAAAAGAAAGCTTAAGCTTTTGTAGTAAGACCATCATAAAAACATGAAATATTCAAATAATTTTATATTGTTATATTCATATTTCTTATGCTAACGTTGTAATTATAATTTATATTGTGTTTCAGATGCATATGAAGATATTTTGAAGCCTATACTTCTTATTGAAAATCAACTTAATCATGAGAATATCATTTAGTTATGGTTGAAGTTATTCCAAAGTGACTGAAGGAAAGAAAAGTTGTAATGAAAGCACCATTCTAATACATAAATGGGTCCAAGAAAAATCATCCTATAAATGGATAAGGAAAAAAATTACTGTTTAGAGAGACAAAATAATAGTCATAGAAGAAGAAAGACATGCAAAACATATTTAAACATTTTTTTTCTTGTTTGTAATAATGAAAGACACGTAGCTATGCAAGAATTGAGAGAAAAATAAATAAAATGCACTACTGTATAGCCAATCCAATTTATATTTTCTGGTCTAGCAAAAGTTGACTATAACTTAAGTATACGTAATTTTTAAAATATGACTAACAAATTTTTACTTGAAATGAGATTTAATAACAAGTTTTCACTTGAAATAACACGTAATAAAAAACAGATGTACTTGGTCGTTAAGTATGAAAACAGAAACAATATATATTTTTGAAAGAGCTTTATGCAAGCAAGACATTCATCACGATGCAAGCAGCCCTTTTGGTGAGAAAGAAAAATGAGAAAGCAAAGCAGAAACTGAAAAACAAGGCGCCAATAGATGCCTATCCTGAAATCAAACCTTTTCCAAAGTTTAATCCAATCAACGTAAGTGATTTATAATTTAATTTTTAATTAATCTTAAACATTTTAAATATCTAAAGAATCAAATTATTGCTTATGACAGTTTATTTTTTCATTTTAGAACCTTGAATTATAGCTGTTCTTTTTATATAAAGTTTATCGAAAAACGTAATGTTCTATTGTTATAGATATCAAAACTTAACGTTCTTTATGGATCTAAAATGTCTGTTAGTAAAACATTTTTTCTTCAATTCTTTTTGAATGGATTTATAAGCTGTCTTATACTCAAACCATATTTTTTTATTGTGATAATAGTTTTCTTATAACACTATTTTATTAGTTGAGATTCACAGTTTATATTGCTTTAATTATATTTTAAGGTGAGTAATGAAACTTTTGCATGTCTTAAATTTTTACCCAAATTCATAAAGTTTACTTCATATTGTTGAACAATTTGAAAACTTTAAAGTGTTTCTTATTTATTGATTTTTGTGTTTTGCATGATAATTATATGTTTAATATGTTGGAAAATTTCAAACGTTCTTATTAATAAAACATAAAACGAGTCTGTTAAAAAGTAGGTAAATTTTCTTATATAAACTTGAGCGTATAAACAAGTATTACATTTTATTACATATAAATACTGAGAAATAAGTAACATAAGCAAGTTTTAAAAGATAAAAATACATAAGTAATGATATTTAAAATTGTGAGCGCCTTTATAGGAAGAAATGTGAATTGTGTAGTTTAACTGATTTATAATTAATCTATAATACGGTAAGTGATTTATAATTATTAGTATTTCCAAAATAGCAACAAATGGTTGAATCTAATTTGATCTAATTTATACTTAACAAACTTTCAAAAATGTATTCTATATGGTTATATTTTGAAACACCGTTTTCATTAATGTAACAACGTAAGTATATGTTTCTATGGTGTTATGCTTATTAATATATTATTACAGTTTGAATGAGTTTGAATAATAATTTTTTTGCATAAAATAGCCCACACTTCTTATAAATAAGCTTCAAAAGGATTCGTTTTCAAAATTCAGTCCAAAATGTCAATTAAATATTCATTTAAAACAACACAAATATAGACTCAAAATGAAAATAAACTATCGATAGCGGTGTAAGAATTGGAATCAAACGATTGTGTCTACCTAACTACTAAAATTACATAAACTAAGTTACGCAATTCTCAATATAAGTTAAATAAGGTAAAGCTCAAAAGCTTAATAAATTGTTTACTTCATATGTTGAATAAAAGTATATGAAATTATTTATATTATAAGGAAACCTGTGTTTAATTTCAACTAAAAGGGCTGACGGCTAATAGATTTGCTTGATTTAAGTTATGGGTGGCCTAAATTACTTTCAATTTATGTTTCATAAAAGCTAAAACATTTAAAGTATTCAATATAAGCCAGTTCATATCAACCAAAGAATCAACTAATACCAGTAATTATAGTTACAATATTTAAAAATATTTAATACAAGAAATGTTTTCATAATTATATACTTCAGTATAACGACATATATTCTATCGCAATTAAAATTGCATGTGCTATTAAATTTTAGAACATATATACAAGCACATATCTTTTGAAATATCAAGGACGGAGATCTTGATAACATAATAATAGATTATGTGAAGAACTTATAAAAATAAAAACATATGTATTGAAATGAATGAAGAAACAACATGCACGCATGCACGTATGCACACCTAATATAGATTGTGATGAGCTTTAATCATAATCGGAGTTATATTAATCCTATACTAGTTATGCATATGCAAATGAAATAAACACCTATTTGCTGGACAAAAAGTATATACTTTATGACAGGAAATTAACAACAATTAAAATAAGATTCAGATAAAGATATCTACATTTAATAGTTTGTATCGCTCAATTCAATTGGTTGTTTATTTTTTTTCACCGATAGCTATAAGACTATACTACTACAGCTTTGCGAAAACTTCATTACATATTATAGGCATATTGATGTGAACGTTTAAATAGATCTATGTAAGAAGGAAAACTAATGTACTTTCTTTATATGAATAATGAATAATTTGTTATTCGTTTGTTGAGTTAGTGATTGTAATCATAAGATTCTTTCAATAAAGCTATAATTGCAACAATTGCCCTTCATTTTAGGAAATTCAAAAAAACACTAACTAAGCGTCTCGTTGGTGTTTTGTAATTCAGAAATTGGTGGTGGTGATTGTTAAACACAGTAAAAAGGATTTTTTCTGACTTCAGTAGTACTATATAAAATCCAAATGCATTAAGTTCTATTGTTATTATCATTAAGTGTTTATGATTAATCATAGTTTGAGGTAAACAAGCAGTTCAAGATTCCTCTCAATAACATAGCTCTTATTATTTAGATAAAGAAAAGTACAAATTGTTATTAATTTCAACTCTTCTACCATCAACGTTGTATGGGCAACAGTTAAGTAATTTGAACAAATTCATATAACTTGATTGTTAATTACTAATTGGGCGTTTGCTAGTAAGGATTAAATCTGCATAGACTTAAACATCGTAATCTGCATTGAAGTAATACTTGAACATTTCGAGGAAAGAAAAGTTCGTTCTGCAGTACAGCGTAGTTGAAAAGTGAAACTGAATATAAAACAAATTTGTATTATACAATGCAGTTTTTTGATTTTTCAAAGGTCTTTTAAGCAACATAAGTTATGAGAAAAATGTGACCACTCTTAAAATAAAAATATTATCATTAAGAGTTCAGAAGAAAACCAGAAAGTGAATGAAATGAGAAAACAGTGATTTTCATCGCATGTGTGGAAATAATTTCATTATTCCGATTGTCCATTGTTTGATTAAGATCAACTGCTGCTCCTCCAAATTCAATGACTCTCTTTGAAAATATGTTTTAAGCTGTCAAGTTATGTCCTTCTACTTTAAAATCTGTCCAGCCAAATGCATATGGTTACAACCAAGCAGTATAAACATATTCCTACTTCCATACAAACTGTTTGGCGTGAATATAACTAAAATATTTATGGAAAAAACTAAAAAAAAAACACTTTAATTGCTTTCCAAGACCATTTATAGAGAATTATTCTCTCAATTTTATAATACACATTGTGTTTTATTTTAACATCTTACTAAAATTGCATACACTTTTAGAAGTTAATGTTTTCAATACAACAAAGATTCTATACAATTTATTAAGACTGAACGAAATCTTATGAGCAACTCGTGTACAATGAATGTATAATGTTTTAGTAGAAGAAGCTTAAAATAAACAAAACTAAAAAACATAAACAATAAATTATAAAAATAAAGAAGTTGGAACAATAAGTAAAACCTAAACAAATTATAAAATAATAACATAATACAATTATAATTAAATTTATATTTGTTGTTATAAAATTAAAAATACAAATAGTATCACATAAA
>JARUHE010329989.1:0-10954 GCA_031471125.1 Archaeomysis grebnitzkii | reverse complement strand
GTATATATATATATTTATGTGTACAATGTACATATGCCAATATATACAAAATCCCTTATCATATGTTATAGAAAAATGTGTAAATATACTTTTGAATGGGCCTGTGTTTACCTTTAAATGCGTTCGCTTCAAGCACTTTCAATTTTGTTTGCTTGCAGCAAAATATTTTTCACATTTATTATATCTTTTTATATTTTTAATTTTAAGCTAACAATAAATAAAAACTTTCGCGCAGGAGATTCACATTTCAGAAAGTGAATTTATTTTTACTATTAATTTGTTTATTTATTATTATTTATTTTTATGTTTATTATTTAGGTATTAAATATTTATTGGAAAGTATTTTCGCGCCTGAGAAACTAACTCCGAGAAAATGGAACAAGAAATTGAACTCATGAGATTCGTTGACAGATTCTCATTATTTGTTCCAAATAAATTTTGTATCGAAAATATATATTTTGCGAAATCCTTGCTTATTTATTCTTCGTTTTAGTTATTTCGTATTTGGTCTCCTTCAAATTGTATTGTAAGGCCTATTGTTAATTGAAAAGCAAGTGAAATCCTTATTCTTCAATATTAGTTATTTGATCGTTGAAATCTCAATACTTAACCACTATACTGTATACTATAAAGTGTAACCTTGCTGTTCTAACATTGCTTTTTAAAGATTTTGTTTTTCAAGAATAGTAATGTTTGATTAATTCTTGCGATGGTAAGACAGTACTTTGAATAATTTTAGTGCCAAAAAATTTGTTTTATTGTCTAGTTCTATTAATGAAAATATTAAAAGAAAATTAAATAAATGTAAATAAAAGATGATCACCTGTTCACGTCTCCCATGTGCGGACCGATCTGGCCCCGGAGGCCCTCTGGATAGATCCGGTGGGGCGTGGGGCGCGTTAGCCCGTTGGTCGGACCAACGTGAGGGCTCCATCCTCAATGTCGAGGATAGAGTGGGGTTCGACAACAACATGATCAAACTTTCATCATCCAATATATTTATTATTATCATTATAATACTATAAAATATTTACAATAACTATTATTGAAAGATTTATTATTATCATTATAATATTTTAAAATATTTTACAATAAGTATTATTGAAACAGTTTTTATCATCATTATAAAACTATAAAAATATTTATAATAACTGTTATGAAATAAAAATAATTTCGATATTATGAAGTCAATAGTTTTAAAATGCTAATTACATTTTAAGGCGAATGTAAATAATTTGTATACCTTTGAATAAATTTATAAAAAATATAAAATTATAAAAAATTCAATTGAAAGTCTTAACAACGAGGAAAATTATCATAAAATAACGATGAAAGTCAAAATAAATTTTGGCTTTATGTGTTTTCAATTTCATAATCACTCAACAAATTCACTAAATTTTAATATTATACGTTATTATTATTGTTATTATTATTATTTATATTACTATTAATAGTATTAATATTATTATTATTATTATAAATATTGTTTGTATTATTAATATTTTAAACAAATTATTATTATTATTAAAAGGACATGCTTAGCTCCAAACTTTTTACCAAGCCCTAGAGTTTAGCCCATCCTGACACGGATGAATGCACTTTTACAAGTGACCCCTAATTAAGTTATTTCTTGTTTAGCCCAATGTTAGACTGTTATTATTGTTATTATTGTTATTATTATTATTATTATTGTTATTATTAATAGTATTAATATTATTATTATTAATAGTATTAATATTATTATTATTATTGTTATTATTAATAGTATTAATATTATTATTATTATTAATAGTATTAATATTATTATTATTATAATTACTATTAATAGTATTAATATTATTATTATTATTATTATTATAATTACTATTAATAGTATTAATATTATTATTATTATTGTTATTAATAGTATTAATATTATTATTATTATTATTATTAATATTATTATTATTATTATTATTATTATTGTTTTAATTGCTATTATTATTATTGTTATTATTATTATTGTTATTATTATTGTTGTTGTAATTGTTATTATTATTATTATTATTATTGTTATTGTTATTGCTATTGTAATTGTTATTGTTATTGTAATTATTAGTATTGTTGTTATTGTTATTGTAATTGTTGTTATTATTGTTGTTATTTCATTATATTTTATTGTTAGATTTTCATACCATTCAGAATTTATTCCATGTCAAAGAGTTGATTTTAATAGCATTATTATTAACAACAACAACAACAACAACAATACAAAAAATAATAATAATCTTAACAATAATGGTTACAATATTAAAATAAATTTTAATACTGATAACAGTAATAATAATAAATTGTAATCTTATTTAAGTCCAACAATATATATGCACCATGAAAACCTGCTTAAAAATGATTAATATAAAGTAATATTTGACAAAAATAATAATAGATTATTCTCACTTAGAGACTACGTTAACAAGCTCATCAATTGGTCTGTAAACTTAACATAAAACTAAAGATAACGTTTAGAACGAGAAAAATTTAACAATTTGTCGAAAACATGTTGTGTAAAATAAAAGTTCGACAACTTTTTTTGTAGAAACTTTCAAAGGCATTTGCCATACAAAACAAATTATCATGGAAGAAACTTACATATATATAGAGTTTATTCTCAAATATAAATTGAAATAAATGTTATTTTTTGTTCGTACTTATCATACAGAAAAAACATTGCAATATATACATAGAAGACTTCAGAATGTATAAAGTTTATTATCACAACTAATTTCAATAATATCTCTAGTTTTGGTGATTAAATAACTTATCATTTAAATTACAGATAATTATTAAGATCTGCTCCTCGTTTGGTTAAAAAATCGTGACATCATTACCATGTCATGACTAATTGCAATTTTAGGGACATTGCATGCCAAGTCTTCAGATTTCTCACAGGTGAACCGCGGTGCTATGGTACGCTTAAGGTTCAACAAAGTTTCGTTTCCAGCAAAACTGTTCAAAATTTTTCACTTGTTAATCAATTAATTTTGCTAATTCTTATCATAGTAATAATCAAAAATAGACACTCGTTACTTAAAGTTAAGTGCGTTTTTAATCAGATGTTCGAATACAAACCACTGCTGGCTTACTTTAGATGAGTGGCTAGTACATACTGTACACTGTACAGCCTATTCTGTTATGAGGAAGATTATAATCAATAAAATTTTGGAAACAGTGGAATATTAAATGAAATATTAAACAAATCATTAGTTTTAAATGCAACGAATATTAAACAAGAAACAAGCTATTTTGTCGAATTAAAGCTATCAATAAATAATATGAAATTAATGAAAACTTTAACTTGAAAAAGAACAAATGTTATAATTAAATAAAACTCTCCATCGAAAATTAGAAATAATTACAAAATTCCAATTAAATTAAAAAATGGCAACACATTCGTTGATATAATTCTGGTTGACTAGAATAAGCCGTCTAAAGACCATAACAAAATGCGCTCCATTAAACTTTCGTCAAACCAATTTAGTTGAATTTTGAGTTTTCAATTTTCTTAAATGCTTAACACCCGAGGTGAACAAAATTCTCATTTGCTAATCAAGTGAATGCTTGCGTGCTTGCACGACACATTTGTGCTTGGAATTCAATTTCTTATAGAATTGGTCCTTAATTAACCTCTTTTGTAACTTTTCCTTACTTTTTCTTCTACATAAACTCTCATAGCGTCATGAAGTATAAGGAGACTTTTTCTTTTCTACTGCATTTCAATTTGTATTTTTACGTGTAAGTGCTGCAAAGTGAGATTCCTTATGCATAGGTGGGTTAAAGTATAATTTGATACGTTAATAATTTAGCTTTTAAGTGCGTTAAATTATGTCGTTTAGTTCTAGTTTTCAAAATTGGCGAATAAATAAATTTGATTTTAAGTATGTAAGTTTTATTTTCTTTTATCGCGTTTCCAATCAACTGAAGACGGGATGCCATCTGACTGCTCCTTTAACATTTCAAATCTTATTACTATAATGTTTGTTTGATTTTTCAATTTTTTTATCTGTATATTATATTTTTTGTAGAACTTGTCAGTATTATAAATACACAAGTTTTGCGGTCGTTCTCGTTCATACACGTCGAGTCTACTGCTCGGTACAAAACACATCTCTTAAATTGAAGCAGTGCGTCAATTTAAAAAATAAGTTGAAAGCTATTTATTTTACATTTTTGTTTGATCTTATCCAAAATGTTTTTTATGTCTTTTACTTACCTTTTTTTTGTTATGCTGTCAACGTTCTTTTTCTCTTCTCTACCTAAGCTGTGTAGGGTTTTTTATTCATTTTTTGGTAGGTTGATGCAACTTTATTTTTGTTTCAATGTAAATATCTCATTTGAACTCAGATTATTATTCCAGACGCATCGTCGATGTTAAATTTCTTTAAAAATATGTCAGGCACAAAGACTGATTCCGACAAGTGTTTGTAAGCCTGGAATAATTAAATGGCCTTGATCTTGTAAGCTTTGAGGGAGCACTAAAAGATACTAATCGCATACCATTTAGAATTTATAGAAATGTGATTGACAAGAAAGACGACGAAGAGAAATATAGAAATACGTTTCTCGTTTTTGACAAAATATTGTAAGTGCCCAAAAGATGTAAATTTGATCTTTTGTAATTCATTTTCATGAAATTTCGAAGAATAATTTTATACTTCCTGAAGAAACTTTTCGTTGCATCAAATTCAAAAAAGTTTTAATATATTTTGTAAAAATTGGACCATTTTGTTTTATACTTTTTTAAAGTTATACTAAAATTATTATTATTCTTTTATAAAATTCGATACATCTTGTTTTATAGATTTTTAAAGTTATGTTAAAGCTATTATAAATTTTTTTCATAGTCACTAAATAATCCATAAGTTTATACTTCAAATTTTTTTTATATAGATTTTTAATGAAATACTCTACTTGGTAAAGTTATTTTAACCATTTAACGCCTCAATATTTATTGTCGTAAAATCTACAACACGATAGTATTTGCATTGGAAAGAACCCTATTTAACGTTACTAATTCGACCAAAAATGCGTTAAAGGGTTAACAAATCTGTTAATTCAGAGCAATGTTTCTTGGCTCATGTAGATTTGTTATTAAGAAAGTAAAATGTTTTTAAAGCAAGTCTTAAATCCCTGGTTTGGTAAGCAGATTGTTGCAAATTCAAACCGTACAACCATTTTGTATTGAATCATGTGTAATTAGTTTTTAGTCGAGTGAAAGTTTTGTATTATTCACTACGTTAATAAGATAGTTATAAAATTGTAACTATATGCATGTTCAAACAGCATTCGTGAGTGACATTTGTTGAAAATTGCTTTGTAAGTTGCTTGCAATGTTACTAAAACATCCAGAAAATGTGAGAATTGCAAATATTTGAAATATAAAATATTAAATTTGCATGATTTTAAACATAACTATTTTTATATTCTCATAAAATGTACATAAAATACAAATAATTTGAATTTGAGGATTTAAGTATAATAATTTTCAAAGATAGAAATTTATATTTGTAAACTATCAAAACTATCAATAATAAAAAAAATATTATATTATAATAATACTTAATTATTATTAATTATTAATTTTAGAAAAAATTATAATTAATAATAGTTTAATTAATTTGCAATGTTTTTTTAATAAGAACAATTATATTACTAACAAGGTAAACAATAATCACTGATATCTTTAGTGAGGTTAAGAACAATATTACTATCAACAGTGATAATACTGTTATTATGAAAAGTTTGTTATAATAATGTTATTATGAACAGTGATAATACTGCTACTATCAACAATGATAATACTGCTACTATCAACAATGATAATACTGTTACTATCAACAGTGATAATACTGCTACTATCAACAATGATAATACTGCTACTATCAACAGTGATAGTACTGTTTATTATAAACAGTGATAATACTGCTACTATCAACAGTAATGATATTGTTACTATCAGCAGAGGTAATACTGCTACTATTAACAATGATAATGCTGTTACTATCAACAATGATAATACTGTTACTATCAAAAATGATAATAATGTTATTATACGCAGTGATCATATTGTTACTATCAACAGTGATAATACTGTTACTCTCAACAGTGATAATACTGTTACTACCAACAGTGATTATATTGTTACTATCAACAGTGATAATACTGTTACTTTCAACAGTACTATTACTGTTATTATCAACAGTGATAATACTGTTACTCTCAACAGTGATAATACTGTTACTACCAACAGTGATCATATTGTTACTATCAACAGTGATAGTACTGTTACTTTTAACAGTGATATTGATTATTATATTATTTTGTAAATAGCTATATGTTTGAAAATGTTTCGTTATATTTTTATTTTTTATTGTTTTTTTAATATTTGATAAATGTAGAAAAAAATATATTATGTAAAGCAGTCCTATAAGAATATTAAATACTCATTGAGCTGGGCCTAATTTAATAATTATAAGTATTTGATTTTAATGTAAATATTTTGTTGTAACTGTATGGCCAAATAAACATATTCATTATCATTATCATTATCATTACTATCAACAGTGATCATATTGCTACTATCAACAGTGATAATACTGTTATTATCAACAGTAATAATACTGTTTCTATCAACAGTGATCATATTGCTACTATCAACACTGATAATACTGTTACACTCAACAGTAGTATTACTATTATTATTAACAGTGATCATATTGCTACTATCAACACTGATATTACAACTATTATGAAAAGTAATAATACTGCTACTATCAACAGTAATCATATTGTTACTATCAGCAGAGATAATAATGTTGCTATTAACAATGACAATACTGTTGATACCAACAGTGATAATACTGTTATTGTCAACAGTGATAATATTCTTACTACCAAAAGTAATAGTACTGATACTACTCCAACAGTAATAACATTAATTATAATAATAATTCTAAACTCTAATGTTATTTATAAAAGAATGGCAATATTTAAATTATTTTTTTACAAAATTAAAATTAATTTAACAAAAAAAATATATAACTAATTACACAAACAATGTTTTATTTAGTAAACTTTGACTTAAACTTAGGCTTTATTTATTCGTGCACATTACAAGAAGCCTATACTAGCACATAATTGGCTAACTAAGGCATATATACAATAATAGTTTCTTTACATATAAAACACGTTCATAATACAAATTTTTACAATATTCATAATACACATCATAAAAGTAACATCAAATAATAGTTTCTTCACATATTCATTTATAAAGACATTCAATTTATTCACAAAAGACAATGAAAAAATGATAATATTAACTTCCTGTTGAAGCGCGTCGCTTCATACTTTCATCGTTGAGTTAGTTTTCTATTTTCTTGAGAGTTGGCATCTTGGCTAATAAAAATTCAAATAAAAGTAAACAAATGGTATCAAACATAATTTAAAATATATATTATAGAGCAATAATATAAAATGCAAATTATTATATTTCTTTACAAAAACAATAAAAAAATTGTTTTATAATTTTATAAACACATTAAAATGCAAATTATTGCAATATTTTTCTACTAAAATAATATAGAATTCAAATGAAAACAAAAATTATTATATTGCAAGGTTTGTTTAAATAATCTTGAGGAAACATTAAAATATGAAATTGTAAATGTAATTTCAAAACTTTTTTGCATGAATTAAAACATCAAATGAATGGAATAAAGTTAGGTTTTAATTCAATAATTAAAAATAAATTTCATATAAAATTTTTCTAGAAACCTTATTTTCATATTGATTGGAAATTGCTGTTTTTATTAGTTTATAATAAAAACATTATTTTTTAACACCAGTAATTATATTATCTTTTCAATAAAATGTGTGAAATGTCAATACCATTTTTGAGCAGCACATCATATTAACAATTTACATTATGTGAGTTTACTTTGTCTTTATCTGTTATGTACTATCGCTCAAGAAAAAAGATCCTTATAAACGAAGAAATTGGAAGTTTTCAAGATTCACGGACTGCAATAAACTTTTCCACATAAAGCTAAAAAACCTGTGACAATACAACAAATCTAACTTCTTTCTCACTTATATAGAACATTACCTAACCCAACCCAACTTAATCTATTCTAGCCTAACCCAACCTGACCTAACTTTACCTAACCTTACCTAACCTAGCCTAACCTAGCCTAGTGTAGCCTAGCCTAGCCTAGCCTAACCTAACCTAACCTAGCCCAACTTATCTAATCGCAGTCCATGACTGTTAACAAAAGCAAACATAAATAATCAGGTAAAGATGTTTCTGTTTCATTCATATCGCTGTACTGCTTGAATAATATATTTTAAAATGATTTAAAATGACTGAATAATTTAGAATAATTTAAAATGGTTAAATAATTTAGAATAATTGAAAATGTTTAAATAATTTAAACTGATTGAATAATTTAGAACAATTTAAAATGGTTCAATAGTTTGAAATAAATTAAGATGATCGAATATTTTAGAATAAATTAAAATGGTTGAATAATTTAAAATGGTTAAATAGTTTAAAATGATTGAATAACTCAAAATAATTTAAAATGATTGAATAACTCAAAATAATTTGAATGATTAAATAATTTAGAATAATTGAAAAGGTTCAATAGTTTGAAATAAATTAAGATAGTCGAATATTTTAAAATAATTTAAAATGGTCGAAAAGTTTAAAATGGTTGCATATTCTAAAATGCTTGAATAATTTAAAACAATTCAAAGTGATTGAATGATTAAAAACAATTTGAAATGGTTGAATAATTTAAAATAATTTAAAATGGTTCCATATTTTAAAATGATTTACAATGTTTTAAACGATTAACTAGTCTAAAATAGTTTAAAACATGTTCAATTTGGCCTGGACTTTTATTTGTTGAACAACATAATTCAAATTATAAAATTAATACCAAAAATATAAATAAAAAAATGTAAAACCGAATTCTAAATTTAAAAATTTATTATGCTTCAAAAATTTCAAAATCCACGGCAAATAAAATAAACTCTTAATTTTGACCGAACTTTATTTTATGTTTCTTTAAAGACTCGATAGTTTGGTTATGAAAGTTTATAATCTTTTTATTTCTTTAAACTCTACTTTAATTGGCGACTTGTGGTTACCTTTTTCAATGGCAACTTCAAATGTACACAAGTAAAAAACGACAAAGTTTAACTATTTGGTAAGGTGATACAAATAAGTAAATAATCTTACTACTCTAGTACTTGAAGGGACATGAAAGTTCCAGATAACAATTAAAATTGTTTCAAATAGTAATAATAATAATAATTATAATGTCAATGATAATAATAATAAAATAATAATTATAATGTCAATGATAATAATAATAAAATAATAATTATCAACTTATAACAGCTCACAGTACATCTATTAATATTGTTATCACCTACACCAAGTGATGTGTGCCCTAAAGGCTTGTGGCCGACTTAAGGCACTTCTTTCAAACCGAAGTAAGCTTAGCAGAACCAAGTGGTTGTCTTTTAATAGCGCAGCAATACCTCCCAAAGACATTTCACATAACCAAAAAATAAAAAAATAAAAAGATTTTAGTCACTGCAGCAACAACAACATGCAATAAAGAATTTAACTTCACCCAAAAGATAATTTTAGTCACTCGAAAACCTTAATATTAAACATAACTTTCATTGGAGCAGAACAAAGGTTCGGATTTGAAGAGGATAATTGCATCAGAAGATAACAAACAAGAGAGCCAAATAATGTTGCATTTCATATCCTTGAAAGGTGTTTAATCCAAATGAAGCTAATCATTGCCTTGCTTAATTAGTTTACTTGCTCTCTTCCACCTCCGTATCATCAGACGTACTCGACATAATTAGATGTTTGCTCCCATTAATCACATTATTCCCATGTATTACAATGCTAGGTTGTCCCATGTGTTATATTGCTAGGTTGTCCCATGTGTTATTTTGCTAGGTTGTCCCATTTATTATATTGCTAGGCTGTCCCATGTAGTGTATTGCTAGGTTGTCCCATGTGTTATATTGCTAGATTGTCCCATTTGTTATATTGCTAGGCAGTCCCATGTAGTGTTTTGCTAGGTTGTCCCATGTGTTATATTGCTAGGCTGTCCCATTTGTTATATTGCTAGGCTGTCCCATGTAGTGTATTGCTAGGTTGTCCCATGTGTTATATTGCTAGGTGTCCCATGTAGTGTATTGCTAGATTGTCCCATTTGTTATATTGCTAGGCAGTCCCATGTAGTGTATTGCTAGGTTATCCCATGTGTTATACTGCTAGGTTGTCCCATGTGTTATATTGTTAGGTTGTCCCATTTATTATATTGCTAGGCTGTCCCATGTAGCATATTGCTAGGTTGTCCCATTTATCATATTGCTAAGTTGTCCCATTTATTATATTGCTAGGCTGTCCCATGTATTATATTGCTAGGTAATCACGTGTAGTATATTGCTAGGTTGTCCCATGTAATATATTGCTAGGTGATACTATGTATTATATGTATTAGGTTGTCCCATGTAGTGTAATGCTGGGTTGTCTCAGGTAGTAAAATGCTAGGTTGTCACATGTAGTATATTGTTAGATTGTCTCATGTAGTATATTGTAAGGTTGTTTCATGTATTATATTGATAGGTTGCCAAATATATTACATTACTAGATTGTTTCATGTATTATATAGCTAGGAGGTTGTACCATGTGATATATTGCTAGGTTCTATGTATTGTATTGCTAGGTTGTCCCATGTAGTATATTGCTAATTTGTTCCATGTAATATGTTGTTAGGTTGTCCCATATCTCATATTGTTAGGTTGTCCTATCGTACAGGGACGATAGTCCCTGTACATAATATTGCTATGTGTGGTTTCTTGTCACGAAGTACCCTTTCAAAAA
>JARUHE010329978.1:0-10954 GCA_031471125.1 Archaeomysis grebnitzkii | reverse complement strand
ACTAACCAGACCCAACGTTGCTTAACTTCGCTGATCAGATGGGAAGCGGTGTTTCAACGTGGCCAAGGCCGTTGACTTGAAAAGAAGATTGATTAAAAGAAAAGAAAAATACAGAAACCTTACAAATGTGCAAGAAGGTAAAGTAAAAATAAGTATCCAAATAAGAAAAACGATTTTCAATATAAGGGAAGGATGTTGGTGAGACAACGAATGAGACGAAATTACAAGAGAAGGAAGAAAAGAAAAACATTGACAAAATTGGTGTTGAGAGAGAACTAAATACATATTGTTCTACTTGAATGGTGCAGTACTTACTTTGCGCGTTGTCTGAAATTTCTCTAATAATCTCTAGATATTATCGTGACCCACCAAACAAACCCTAACCTAACATTGCTCCTCAAATGGTGTTTTTTGACCTCCGAAAACCATTTGAGGAGCAAAGTCAGGTTAGGTTTTGTTTGGCGGGTCACAATAATGCTAAAATTTACTTAAATACTGGTTTATATAGCCTAAGTAAAAATATGACGTCACAACCGATGGTTGAATGCTGTTTCAAAACTGAAGTTTTATATTACGTACTAATTACACAAAATTAGAAGAAAACACTGTTGTATGTATGAAATAATATACAAATTAAGTCTAATTTTACTAAAACGTCTACATAGAGTGTACATATAATTATAAGTTAGCATTAAATAAATGAAACAAAAATCTAGTACTTAAAATATTGTTTACCATAAATATCTCGAGATTAGGGAAATTTCAGACAATGCACAAAGTACTGCACCATTCAAGTAGAACAATATCAAAGGCTAAAAATTACATACATTTTTGAAACAAGTTTTTATATAGTAACCACTTGGAAATGTTGTGAAAATATTCTAAAACTGAAGCATAAGCGTTTTTCTTACATTTTGATAAGTAATGTATATGTCGAAGTCGTAAGGTAATTTTATAATTAATTTTTCAAAGAAGTATGTTTTAAAATAAGTCATCGTGCACATTACCCTATATTTACTTATAAATAACATTTAATACAAATTTTTTTGACAGTATACTTTTAACTATGAATTAATTACTGATGAAATTTATATCACACCTACAAAGTCCACACATGCAAAAACATGTTTTACATTGATCCTGCATGTGCATCCAACCGTAACCAATATATAGATTAGTGGTTCACACTTGAGCACAACTCTTTTCAAACAGTTTCTCTCAAACTGGTCTTCAACTAACAAATAAGATTCATTTGGCTTGTAACTTGGTGTCTCTATCGTCCACAACAATGAACCATCCATTTTATTCATAAAAAATGACTGAATATCTATATCAGTCTTTCACAATATAATTTATGTTGTCATCATAGAAAACAATATTACAGTTGGATTATTACAAACACAAAAAGAAAAGGATACAAAAATACAAGTATTATATAAATTGTATTTCAAATTTACAGAACATATTTCAGAATAAATTACATCTACCAAATGTCTATATTCATATATTTTAATGTTTTTACAATGATTGATTCACTAATATAGTAAAGTAGATCATTTAAAATCTTTCAATTGAAATTAGACGCCTAAAATAATTTTTTTGAAAAATGAGATGAAATGTAAACCTAAAAATTTATACAAATTCATTCTCTTTAAAACCCAAAAAAAAACTATTTACATTTTTCTTTTATAATACTGTAAACTAAAAAGAGATCTACAAAATGTACAATTTAATTTGTTTATAAACAAAAAGTTATCACAAACATTCTATTTACAATATAAAGTTGTATATAAATATATATTAATAAAAACATAAATTAATTATAAGTTCATTTAATATTCATGAGTTATAAAAATACCCACAAAATAATTGATAAACGTCGTCCATAAAATTAGTATCAAAGTAATTCAAAACCAATTTCACCTGTTTTCTACAAATTGAAATGTGTTATTTTATTGCAGATAATATAAAAAATTATTTTATTTTAAAGTTAAATGAACATTGAGAACATTTGAGCAACAAGTTATTTCTACCAAAACAATATCCTTCAGTTTTCTGTTATTTAGGTTAGGTTAGATAAAGATGTAATAAATAAAGGCTTCATGATAAATTTATAAATTATTCAAAACAACTTTGATAGATCGAATAAATTGTTGAATTTCAAAGAATACTTACCGAACCTAAAATAAAAAATTCAATGTTAATTCAAGTTCTCAAATCTTACATTAAATTAATTATTTTTTTTAAATTAAACAAAAGGTTAGGTTGAAGATAGCTAGCTTTATAGAGAATCAATACAACCAAAGTAAACTTGAAACTTGGCTGTAAGATAAATGAACAAACATCCATATAGCTTCTCGGTGAGACAATTGAGTTAGCAACATTTATACAACAAGAATTGGTTGTTTCAATGGTACCATCTGGAAGCATGTGGTTTCTGGCTTGATATCAATATATAATTTTTAATTTATTTTAGAAATTAAAATAGAGACAATATCAGTAAGACATTTAATTTTGGATAGACTTTTTGTTGTATAAAATTTCAACAATGTCATGAATAAACCTATTGACGAAATACAAAAGTTTGACATTTTAATTTCTTAAGCATAGAATCCATAAACAAACAAATAGGTCTTCAAAAAACATAGTACACCTATAACTAATCTTATTATAATGATCTGTTTTTTCAGTAAAAAATATTTTGCATTGAAATCTTTAAAACAATACTTTAATATTTGAAATATATTAAAGCATATTGTACTATATTACAGAGGTAGGTTTTAGTATTTAATCAATATCATCAGAGAACAAAAATATTCGTTTTTGTTAAATTACTCATTAAAAAATGAAAATACTTTTTCTGAAATTCACAAACGTTAAATCTATTTATACTTTACCTTATGGTAAGAACAAAAAAAATTATGTTAAATAGTTAATTTTCAAAAAGAAACTTGAATAGTTTTAAAATTTAATTATAGAATTTCATTTATGAAAGATGGTTTTTATTAAAGTTTGTATTGTTGAATAAACTTTATTTTGACTGTTTTTTACTTGAATAATATAAATGATCATTGTGATATCGTTTTTCTTCACTGAATTTTTGATATTTGTTGCTTGAATGATATTGATGATCATTGTGATATCTATGGTCAGGGGTAGGAATCGAATATCGATTAGCATCTGAATGATATCTATGATCTTCTTGATATCTTTGTTGTGGTTCCTGGGATGGTTGTTGTGGTGCGAGAACATTTCTCTGAGCAATCTTGTTCTTGTGTGTGTGTTTATCGATGGATGCAGATGACGAATCCTGTCTGTGATAATGATGATCACTTTGATGATACTTATGATCAGTTGGAAACTTATTGTGTGTTTCTCTCTGATGATACTGATGATCCTTTTGATATTGTTGAGTATTTGGAACATTGATTTTAGTGTTTGGAACAGTGATTTTAGTATTTGGAACAGTGATTTTAGTGTTTGGAACAGAAATTTTAGTGTTTGAAACAGTGATTTTAGTATTTGGAACATTGATTTTAGTATTTGTATTAACTTTCTGATGGTATTGATGATCCCTTTGTTGATGATATTGATGATCATTTTGAGAATGGTGTTGTTGATGCTGTTGCTGCATTTTATTTGCAAGCTCGTGATCATAAGTTGAGTGAAGCATCAATCCGAGTAGACCAGCTCGGTTGGTCATTGCTTGGCGAACCATTCTTTCTTGATCCAAGAGTTCGTCCAATTTTAACCATTGTCTGACACGCTCCATGTCTATCTCTGCCCTTCTCAACTTCTCCCAACAGTAATGACGAAGACACTTCTTTCTTGATGCTCGACACACTTCACCAGTTTCAGTGAACAAATTTTTTGTGAATGGTGCACCACACACTTGAGAATCGGACACTTTTGGGTCTTTAGTATGTTCAGGACACATAACTCTCAATCTTTTACAATAAGTATGATTCAGAGGGTTAAAATAGTCGCAGAACATATTATTTCCTTCTATTCTTGTTTTATAAATTGACCCAAAGGATGTTTGACTCTCCATCTTATTGAAACACGTTTCCATATGTCTCACAGCTCTTCTTGAAGGAATTTCGTGTCCACATGTGATGCAATACACCAACATTTCAGCTTCTTCTTCTACATCATCATCTGCCTGAGGATCAATTGTTATAGTTTTTGCCTTTTCCACAATCTTATCCATTTCTATATGCCTTTGGTCTAAATCTTGCAACGCTTGTCTGGCCTCCAATTGTTGCTTTCTAATTTTCTCCAACTGCTTTTTATCACATTCTTCAGCTAAGCAAGGACTTGATTTCCATTCTTGTAATCTCTGAGGCAGTACCGAATAAATCCGAAGCTCGGCCAATTTCAAGCCGCATTCTTCACAGCAGTATTTACTATTTATCCTTGCAGTTTTTGTGCACTGAGGTCCAAAACATTGACGAAGAAGATCTTTCCTTTGTGGAGCAGAATCAGAGTCTGAATCTGTGCCATCCGTGACATATCCTTTCTTTCTTTTTCTTGCTGCAAGGGACAACTCTTTTCTTCGTTGTTTTTTGTCAGTGCGATGGCGAATCTTCTTCTTGGCAGGCTCCCAAACATCTTCATCACTATAGTCATTACGATCTTTCAATATGGCCTTGTGCTCTTCTAAGTAATTGCTGTGGAAATCGCCTCGTTGTTTATGCAACTCTTCTGCTTCTGTTTTTGAAGGATTTAAATTGAAACCTCGAGAAAGATTGGCCAAAGAATCAGATGTTGTTTGACTTTTCTGATGATACAAACTAGATAATGTATCTGGTTGGTTTTTGCTTAAACTAGTTGACGATGGCTTAGGAGGCAAAGAGGCATTTTCTAATGAGTTTGTTTTAACGTTTTCATTCACCGATTTATTACTATTAACAAAACTATTTCTATTGCTGGCAACATCTGAAGATTTAGCGAGAGCATTTGAGTGACTTTTTAAATTATTATTCACTTGTACAGATGTCTTTGATGGAAACAAACTGTTTTTGCTGCTGCTGTTACTACTAATTGATGATGAAGATTTTGTACCGGAAGATTTTAAAGCATTTTCATTTTTATCAAGTTTGAGATCGTTTGATTTGGACAAAGTCGGTTGTTTTGACAATAAATTGATGCTTGGCTTTGCATTAACATGCTGGGAGATGGATTTTGAAGAAGAATCAACAGAAGTGTGATGTGACTTATGACTGGAAGATTTTATTTTATTTTTGTCACTACTACTCCCATGGTGATGATGGTGATGATGTTTACTCAATTTATCATCTTTAACATTGCTACTCGTACTAATATGCTTCGCCTTACTCTCATTACTTAGTTTTCTTGCTAGTTGAACCTGAAATAAAATGAAAATGAAAATACTTGCTTTAATGAACATTTAACATTTGTTAACTTTTACTTCATTTGCATATCAGAAATGCTACTCCTATATAGAGCTTCAGTATGCATGCTCGACAATAACAAAAATACAACCACATTTTCAAGTTTATCACCAAGAATGCTAGAACTCTTTCATGAATTTATATTAATAAGCAAAATAGAATGGTATGCATTAAAAAACTGTCTAAACATTGGGATCATTTATAGAGCTGGACTTTGCAGTCTTGACTAAAATGAAAACAAAACGATAGTAAAATACTTACGAAATTATGACAAAGCCTTTTCTTACAACGCTGGAAGAGGGTTTGCGGGCCACCAAACTTGGCCATGTCCTTACAATGTTCACATCTTCCGCAATCTTCACGCAAGTAGCATGCCTCACACTCACCACATCTTGTGTTTTTATTTTTAGATGCTGTAAGCATAAATGTTAAGATTGAAAATAGCTACTTTTCTGAGGAAAAACATACATTAATGGAAGCATTATACAAAATATTTATTGTGTGATAAATCTGACCATACAATGAAATCATCTATCAGTTTTACTCTAATTCCTTTTCAAGTGGTGAAATAAATCACTCATCAATGCCACTTTTGTAAAATCTTTTAGATTGGAGTTCTATTTTAAAAATAGTTAAGCATTATAACCCTTAGAAAGTAATTTCAATCCCTTAAGATACTTAAATGAAATTTGAACTAGAGGTATAACAGGTCACACACCAAAGCTCGTCTGAATAAAAAACAAGCATTAACTTATGAATTATTATTAAGCACGGTGAAGGTGAAGATCGTTTGTACATAATAGACAATGTACGACAACGGTTGGAATTTTTGTCTTGCTGCCGGCAACAATAGATGCCATTGAAACATTTAGTTCAGTAAATATAAACAATAGGCACTAAATGAAATCACCTAACCTGATTCTCACGTATTTAAAACAATTAAATAAAATGAAGTTATTTCAATAAATTCAAGTTTTACAGAAAATTCTATTTGAGATAGATCATTCATAATGCATTTGTAAAATAATTATTGCTTCAAAACCAAAAATAACAAATTAATTTGTTCAAAAAACATGTTGGTGAAAGTTGAATACAGCCGGTAGTTCTCATCCCATGCTATGAAATTCATTTGTAAGCTCTAGAAAACTACTCTATAACACTACCACTTTCGATTGATGCCCATATGTTCATATTTTGATTAATAACTCAAGTAACAGCCAAAATAAGTCTTTTGTCAAAGAATTATGCACATCCAATGACAGGCTCACCAACCATCAGACGACATCATATTTTTAAAAATAAGACTTAGGCTATTCTATTGCTTCTCCATAAACCAGTATTTAAGCAAAGTGTTAGCATTATCGTGACCCACCAAACAAAACCTAACCTGACTTGGCTCCTCAAATGGTTTTCGGTGGCCAAGAAATCTATTAGCCTAACCTAGATTTGTATTTAATGGTGTGGGTATTTGTTGGTATGCCTGTTAATTGTAAACATCAATCAAAAATGCCAGTGATAAATAAGCTCCATTACTGGTTAAAACTACTTTTGTATTGTTTTGTTTTGATAACTTTCAGCAAGGATAATCATATTCCCCCCATATATCGCTACCTTTGCAACTATTTGCCAAGTAGTTTTGAAAAAAAAATAGTTTAACCAAAAAAATTTCAAAGTTGCAAAAAAATCTGTTTTCTCATTAAAATGAAATAATTTCAAATAAATTGAAAAATAATTAGTGCATATTGCTTAGAATGCCCATAAAAACAAATGTTGTTCGGCAAAATTTGTTGTAGAGCTTCAGATAAACTTACAATGAGTTTGGTAAAGAAATTGAACAAAAAACAAAGTTTTTTTTATTAAAATAAAAAAAATGAATTAAATTGAAAAACATCTAGTGCCTACAATGCCCTACAAACAAACGTTATGCAAATGTTGTATAATTTCGAATAAACTCACAATGAACTTGGTATAAAAGTTGAAAAGAAAAAAAACTGTTTTTCATCAACATCAAAAACTTTCCATTAAATTGAAGGATAATTAGTGCATCCAAACAAATGTTGTTAAGCAAACTTTGTTGCATAGCTTCAAATTTTTGTCTTTCTGCTGGCAAAAATAGATGCCATTGAAACATTTTGTTCTTCCAGTTCAGTAAATATAAGCAATAGGCACTACAAGAACTCACCAAACACAACCTAACCTGGTTCTCACTTCTTTAAAACAGTTAAACAGTTATTTCAATAATTTCAAGTTTTACAGAAAATTCTATAATAATTAATGCATATTGGTCAGAATGCCCATAAAAAATGTTGTTAAGCAAACTTTGTTGTAGAACTTCAAATAAACTCACAATGAGCTTGGTAAAAAACTTTAACCAAGAAAAACAAACTTATCAAAGTTGAAAAAAATAACTGTTTTTCATTAAAATAAAAGATTTTAAATTGAAAAATAATTAATGCATATTGGTCAAAACGCCCATACAAACAACTGTTATTAAGCAAATTTTGTTGTAGAGCTTCAAATAAACTAAAAAATAAGCTTGGTAAAAAGGTTTAACCAAGAAAACTTTCGGAGTTGAAAAAAAATGTAATTTTCATAAAACTAAAACAATTTCAATCAAATTGAAAAAAAACGTACATATTGTTAGAAATGTCCATACAAAAAATGATGTTAAGCAAACTTTGTTGTAGAGCTTCAAATAAACTCACAATGAGCTTGGTAAAAAGGTTTAACCAAAAAACTTTTTAAGTCGAAAAAAATTTGGTTTTTTTTTCATTAAAATCAAAGATTTTCAATTAAATTGAAAAATAATTAGTGCATATTGGTTGGAATGCCCATACAAGCAATTGTTATTAAACAAACTTTGTTGTAAGGCTTCAAATAAAATTATAAATCAATATGGAAGAGTGTACACACCATACACAACCTACAGAACTACGAAAGGGCGATCACAATAGCTCATTTTTGTTATTTCATAACTGACTCACTAATTAATGTTTTTCAGTACACTCAGATTAAGTAATTACCTTCTAAAGTTCCAGACTTCAGATAAGCTACAATAAAGCTAATACTTAGTTGGTCTCCTATCTTTATATGAAACAAGTGTGCTGTAAAACTGAGATGTCATGAGCAAGTAGCTTTCATGCTATATGCAGCGAATGCTAAAAGTTTAACTTATCCATTTGGAAATATTGCAAATGTTGAATTATTAAGATTTAGCCCAGGTATCAGCAAGATTAGAAATCTTAAAATTATGTTTTTCTCAGTACAAAACATCTTTAAAAAATAAGTTGGAATTATTTTAATTTATGGCTATGATTTTATAAAATATAGCATAGTTGTTATATCTTTAAACTTCTTTGACAGACCACAAACCAACATCAATGTACAATTCAGCAAACATTTTCATACATTAGTGCTAATATTAAGTTCTTGTGCTAAAAGAGTTCCAACTTAAATTACTCTACATGAGTACTGATATTTTTCCTTGAAACTTTCTGAATGCACACTGACCCAAATCCAATGTTTTTGCTTTCACGGTAATTTTTTCCAATATTTACTTTTTAATTGTTTTTGTTACTATTAAACAGATGAGCTCTCTATTTATTTCAGATGTGCAGCCAACCTATTTTCAGGCAAAAATTATCATCAGCTGGTACTGACCTTTCAAATATCTTTGTGCAAGTTACATTATTCAAACCTTCTTGCAACCATCATTATTTACAACATAACAAGAGATAATTCAAACCAATCTAGATAGAAATTCAATTGCATGAAAACTCACAAGAATGTTTATCATTTTTGTACCGATCTCTGTCTCTTTCCTTGTTTCTGTCTTTGTCACTCGGTCGGGAATCACTTTTCCCTTTTTCTTTGTCTTTGTCTTTGTGACTGCTCTTTGATTCTTCATGGCTTTTCTTTTTTATCTTGAACTTTATCTCCAGCCCAGGATTCTTTTTACGACATTTCTGAAAAAGCAAATCAATTATAAATCACAACTTGAGTGTTTAAAAACAATATATAATCATTTAATTCTATTTCACTATTACAAAAAAAAGTTTAATTTATTTTACACAAAAAATAAATAGCAATGAATAGAAAACTGGCAAGAGAGCAGGATATTAAAAATGTTTATTTTAGAAAATAAAATCTACTTTTAACATTATTAACTGGAAATACATAACAACCCACTTTTGTTCAATAAAATTGATGAAATCCTTCAAACAAAACTAGTAATTCAGTATCCGAATGGTTCAAGTAACTTGCGATGATTCAGTAACCTTACAAGATAAATTTGTAAAAAAAATTTATGTCCCTATATCGGAATGTCAATCAATAGTGTTAAAAAGAGAGAAAAACATAATTTAACAAAAATTAACCTTCGAGACTATTTATGTACATTTCATTTCCAATCTATTTGGTGAGTGAATCAAACCAAAAATTGAAATCAAAGATTTTTTTATCTCACCATCTAATAAATGTCAATAAAAAATGGAGTTACAAAGGGGGAAAACATCATTCAATCAAAAAATCACACTAGAGATTATTTATGTAAACATCATTTCCAATGAAGTGGTGCATAATTGAAAATAAAATATGAAGAAAAATTATAGATTTTTTAAATTTTCTATATGAGAAAAGTCAACCAAAAATAATCATTGATCATTGATCAAAAATTCACCTTAGAAATTATTCTCATAAACATTATTTTAACAAAAACTCAAGTTAATCTAATGGAAACAAAATATAGATAAAAAGTAACAAAATGAAATATTAAAATCAATAATCGACCTTATATAAAATGAAATTTCATAAGTGTAGATGATATATAAGCATTCAAGTGAATCTAACGCTGATGACGAAGATGACATCGCAATGGCTACTCATATGCATGCTTGACAACAAGAAAACCATAAGCACCATAACCAGAGGACCAAGGTCTTGGGTGTACAAAAAACAAGTTTATTTAAACGTGAAAAATTGGATAAAAATTAATGTAATTAAAAACTGTTCATTTGAGATACAAATGATAACTGTAGGTCAACAAACAAAAGAATTGAAAGTTTTACTTGAATATGGAAAAAATGGCTATATCCACAAAAAAATTCATAAAAACCTTATATCTCAATAATTATAAGTTTTTTCATAAAATGTTACTTGGAAACTCTTAATGTACACCTCATTATTGTTCATTTGAGATATAAATGATAACTGTAGGTCCACAAACAAAAAACTTAATGTTTTACTTAAATATTTTGGATACAACTACTATGCCAACGACAAAGACGCCGGAATAGTAACACCTTAGTAGCGTTCTCACACTTTACGAAAACCTATCTACTTTAATGAATTTAAAGTTATAATAAAATCCTTAAGAAATGTTGTTCCTAATGCATATACTTTTTATTTATCTTAAATGATAATTGCTCGTAAGATCAACTAGCCATAGATGACCTGCAATCTCGGGTGGCTGTAATACAATAAATATTTATTTTATGAAAAAAATTATTTTTGGTAATGTTGGTTAGATAGTTATTATAAAC
>JARUHE010329967.1:0-10954 GCA_031471125.1 Archaeomysis grebnitzkii | reverse complement strand
CTTTGCTCCTTAAATGGTTTTCGGTGGCCAAAAACACTATTTAAGAAGTAAATTTAGCCTAAGTCTTGTTTCAACATTTGCACAACCAGATGTATGATTTGCCATATACATGTTCTTGTAATTACTTCAATATTGCATCTATTTCAATAGTTTGTAGCTTAATCAACATATTTAATCATATTAAAGTTTTTATAAAACATAATTTTGCTAAAAACCATTTTTATTAAACTAATGACTAAAAATTTAAAAATAAACATTCTATTTAATTGCATAGGCAACTTCAGGTAGATTTTGAACAGGGCATTTGATGAACTCTTGAACAGTGGCCCTATTAAGTTCCTTCTCTGTAATATTGTAATAAGACTATCGAAGGTTTTCTATATTATAAACTTACAAAACTGTCCAAAATGAATAGAAATACACTATTTGATTCTTCTGTAATGGTCGCCAGTCATCAAAATGTGTGGAAAAGACAGAGTTTATTCGGCCCCAACACGTGCATTCCGGTGTCGGAAATCGGCGGTTAACAAGGCGCGAAAAAACATTTAATTTTTACGTTTCAATTTTCAAAGAAACATGGTTAGACCGTGCTCATGTTACGCCATCCACGAACATTATTTTTGTTGTTATGTTTTTAACAAATAGTTTTGTGACCTGCCAGTATCTTCAATTTTTACAAATTGCCCTATATATTGATCATTTTTTTCTTCTAGTTTTAAAATAAGATTATACTTAATTATTTTTGGTTTTGTTTTGCAGTGGGAAGGCATTATGGAGAGTGATTGGTGGCTTAAATATTTTGCCTTCCGATGAAGTAGTCGGGGAAGAGTTAAAATGCTCCACCGATCATCTCAGGCTTGGAATTTCTATCTACAAACGGTGGTCAGAGGCTGACCATAAAGCCTGGGCATCAAAAACCAAGATCAAAGACGTTCAAATAAAGTTTGTGGAGAAACTCGGAAAGATTTTTGTGAGTGGAAGGAGTTGAATGTTTTTTAATGATTTTAATTTTGTAAAAATTTGACCTTATGTCATGATTAGTTCACATTGAAATGCCATTCAAGGAGTAATAATGTCGTCGTTTTTAAGGATTTAGTAATAATGTAGTCATTTTTCAGGATTTAGCATCGGAACAAAGCTGGAAACTTTTTCAACTTTACTTGCAACATGAATACAAAGGTTCTTTCAGCCAACTTTCAAATGCATTTGCAAGTGAGAGAGAAGAAGGAATCCTTCTGAGAGAAATGTGGTCGTTTTACCTGTCAGATCCGCTTTACATTTTGTCCTGCCGGTGTCATTTGTTCACCATCAGTCCAAATCATCCTTATCACGTGAGTTATTCTAATTCAATTTGAAAAATTGTTTTTGTCTTTTGATGAAAAACAAAATGTTCTGTTTTATGATAGACAAGCAACAAGCAGCAAAAAAAGGTTATCTCAGGCTTAAGGTATATATTTGTTCTCATGATAAAGATCTAAAGGAGTCACCTAGTTTTTGATTTTATTGCGTTTACATTGACTATGAAACAAAGATCCATTGAGAAATGAATACCTACAATTATAAAAAGATTCAACAGTTAACAAGTTATTCATTTTTCCAATGCTGGCCTTCTCACCTCATCATCCTTTTTCTAATACAACACTTAAATATACTAAGATCCATATAGATTAAATAATCATCCTTTTTCTAACACAACACTTAAATATACTAAGGTCGATATAGATTATTTAATCTATATCGACCTTAGTATATTTAAGTGTTGTATTAGAAAAAGGATGATGAGGTGACAAGGCCAGCATTGGAAGAATGAATAACTTGTTAACTGTTGAATCTTTTTATAATTGTTTCATAGTCAATGTAAATGCAATAAAACAAAACGTAGTGCTGATCCAACTTCAAATAAATAGGGATGGCTAGCATTTCCTTTAAAAAATGATGAAATCTAATATGGAACAATGTGCATGACTGAATGGAGGATATCAGTCAAATGGAAAACCTAATAAAAATCTAAAATCTAGCTTAATGACCAAAAAATTACTTTATTTTGGTAATTTCAATATTTTTAAATAAAAAATTAATTTTTTTCAGATGTTGTTCACAGATTTTATAAAAACTATTTTGGATGTTGATGGAAGTCTGGGAAAATATTTATTGGCACAGTTGAAAGAAATTTCTGGATTTGACGACAACATCATCAACGAATCCGACAAGAGTAAATCGTCCAATCTTCCTCGACCGAACTTCTCTTCCGTGTTGCTTCCACCAAAAGCATTGTATAATTGGCTCGGACATCGACTCGTTGCCATCAAACATCTTTTGGCAACTCTTATCATCTATTATGCCAGTCCCGAGCATTCTTGCCCTCCAGAAATTTTCTTTACTTTGTTGAAGATGGCACAAGTACGATGTCTCGCTTTTTCTTTGTTTATTATTTTGCATCAAATATTAATTTAATTCAAATACAAATATAATCAACTTTAATTATTTTGCATCAAATATTAATTTCAGTCAAATACAAATATAATCAACTTTCATTATTTTCAGAGAAATGGTCTTGGACATTGTTGCATAAATAGTATAGAGGGTGGTTCAACCATAGAACTCTCTAGCAGTCTTTTAAATGATATTGATGGTCTACATGCTTTGTTATTAGTGTTGATTATTAATAACGAAGAAGATGTTAGGTAAAAAATTTTTTTTAATTTATTTCATTGAAAGATTATCATTTTTAAATAATTTTAAGCCACATTGAATCTTATTACCATTTGGACGAGTGTCATATTGGATCACCAGATATTAGTATTTAGTTAATAAATGTACCAGTTCCATTGAGAAAAATTTTAAAACAGTTTAATTATTGTTCTCATATATAAAGTTTTTTAGTTTTGCCCAATTGTATGAACAAAAGTTTTTAACCCTAAAGAATTTTTAACTTATGCTTTCAATTTGTTTGTGTCCAATGAATACCAACACTCATCCACGTACTGATTTGTCAGAGAAATGAATGTTATGTTGAAAACTTGTATTCCAGAGACCATCCATTGTGCCAGAGTAGATGGGTGACACAAATTGACCAAATAATGAAAAATTTCGGCTCAAGGACCTGGCAATTGCCTGCTTTGCTCAGCTGGTCCATTCTCCAAGGCCGGTATCTGGGCACTTCGGGCACTCCCCAAGAAAGGTCTCCCGTCTATTACCGGAAGTTAGCATTGAGAGCCATTGAAGGCGATGTTTTTGGCTATCTGCAATCTATTCTATTGAATTCTACTATTCAGGTATAATAACTTTCAGAAATGTTTTCAAAAACTAATCTTCTTTAGTTATTGATGATGAAACATCATCCATTAATAATGCATTTATTATATTGCAATTTTTACAGTTTAGTTCAATGGTAAATTTTATTAAATAGACAAACAATCGACCCCACATCAAACGTTATAAAATAAGATATCAAATTTGTTGAACCAGCTCTTGACATTGTTCATTTCTAATGCTTATCCAACATGATGCTTAGGCTTCAGTTTAGCAAAAGAAGTCTAAAGATTCACCAAGTTCAATTTTGAAAATGAAAGACTTGAAATTTAGAATTACATTCTTTATTCAACTAAAGTGAGTTCATTATTTAGATTCTAACATTAAATTACTTTAGATATTGGAAATGTTTTGTTTTTTAATATAAAATTGAAAATTACAGACGGATGAGTTGTTGCTGAGTTTGACATCTTCAGTGATCTATTCTTTGATTTGCATAACATCTCAATACTTTGATTTTGAAGAGTATGGATGTGATGCAGCCATACAATCATTGGCCAACAATTGTCTCACTGAAGAACCTCCTTCACAGCTGTTCTGGGCAGATGAAGGTATAGTTAATGATACCACAAAAACAAAGAATTTGCTACTGGGGTAAAACTATGTGTTTTAGACTAAATGAGGAGTGCTGATACCGAATCTTTATTCAGAATAACTCTTAGTACTTCAAGATTTTGAGTTATGCACATACGTAAAATCTTTAAAATGAAAATAGCTCAAAATCAAAGATTCATATTTATAAATCTTGTGCATGCGCATAATTCAAAATCCTGACGTGCTAGAACAATTCTAAATACAGATTCGGAATCTAGAACATATGGTTTTACCCCAGTAGACACTTTATTCTTAGGAAAATTTATAATTATAAATCTTTGATTTTGATTTACTTTCATACTGTGCATTTGCATAATTCAAAATGTTGACGTGCTAGAACAATTCTGAAAATATATTTGAAATCAGCAACCCAAATTCTATGAAGTTCAACTCATTTTGCTTGTGGCACAACAATATCTAGAAATTTTGTTGACCAGTGTATAATTCTTCTTTTTTTATGTTGCAAGTCAAAACTCAATTTTCTTGAAAGTAATCACAAAAATTGCATTTTAATATTTGATTTACTGTAAATTTTTAGTCTAACTTATGATTTGTTGAAAGTTGTTGGTAAAAATGATAGTCATTGAAGTTATGATCAGCACAGATTGGTCAGAACAATTGTTAACCAAAATTTTGTATCCTTGAAGGAGGTGGTGCAGGAATGTTGCTCCCGAGACTCTTAGAGAGCTTCCCTCAAGATCCACAGGCTTCTTTGCTCACTCTAATGACTTCTCTGGCATCTGCAAGTTCTTTCAGCTGTTCAAAGGTTAGTAAATAACCATTAACTTGGCAGGCATACATTAACTTGATATTTTATGGCAATAAGGTTAATAAATAACCCATTAACTTGGCAGGCATACATTAACTTGATATTTTATGGCAATAAGGTTAGTAAATAACCATTAACTTGGCAGGCATACATTAATTTGATGTTTTATGGCAATAAGGTTAGTAAATAACCCATTAACTTGGCAGGCATACATTAACTTGATATTTTATGGCAATAAGGTTAGTAAATAACCCATTAACTTGGCAGACATACATTAACTTGATGTTTTATGGCAATAAGTTAACAAATACGCTAAAAAACTTAATTAATCATACATGAAATTAAGAAAATTGTAATGCTGGGCTATTTAGTGTTGTCTCAATTGTGTGAGAAAGAAGATTATCCTCAGATGTTGTGATAGCTATCAATTCTTCAAACAATAAACTGGGAGGTCGTTTGCTCTTTATAGTGTTTGAAATAAATTAACATTTTCAACTTTTATAGATTTTTATCACTTTTTCTATTTAATCTTACTTGCATCAGAATTTTTGTTGAGCGAGTGAAAAGAAATTAAGACAGTTGTTACTTTTCCATCCTCGTCATCCGGACGTTCTTAATAACTCCCTTCTTTTTTAATATTATTGCATTAAATTTTCATAACTGAACAATCAATATGCTCACAATAGAAATTCTTTTTAGATAATTTCATCTTTTATGTTATTTAAGGTTAAAACAAGGAAAAATAACGTGTAAAATATTTCCCGTTCAACAAAAGGTTCAAGTTTTTATTTTCCTAATAACTTGTTTGTTTTTAATATTGTTAAATAAAATTTTCAGAACTGAACAATCAATATGCTTACAATAGGATGTAATAGATTTCTTTCAGATAATTTCAGGTTTTTTGTTATTGTTTTAGGTTAAAATGAAGAGAAATAACTTCCAAAATATTTCACTTTCAACAAAAGGTTCACGTTTTTATTTTCTTAATAACTTGTTTGTTTTGTAATATTATTGCATCAAATTTTCAGAACTTAACAATCAATATGCTTACAATAGAATGCAGTTAAATTCTTTTTAGATAATTACAGATTTTTTTGTTATTTTAGGTTAAAATGAAGAGAAATAATTTCTAAAATATTTTATATTCAACAAAAGGTTCAAGTTTTCATTTTCTTGATAACTTGTTTCTTTCAAAATATTTTTGGTTCAAATTTTGAGAATTTAACAATATCTTTAAAATTTTTACAATTGTATTGTACCGCTGCATGGCGGTTTATGAATAACTAGTTAATATATACAAGATTCTCATTATGATAAAAAAATATATTTACAAATATAATTTTCTACCATATATAAAAAACTAATATGGACAAATATATTTCAGGTTTTGCAATTGTTGAATGAACTTCCAAGCTTCACATGGATAGTTGAAGATCAAACAAATTTTAGTAAAAATGAGTCCAGTGAAAATATATCGACAGATGTTTGGCAATTCATCGAAGTTGTTTTGAAAGATTTAGAAAACCAAATATTGTCTGGGAATGTGATTGATAATTGGCTTTTGAATATAAGCATTCAAATATTGAAATTGTTGACAGCAATTGTTCATTCTCAGCCTGAAAAATTACCAGTTTTGTCAAATTTAAGAAAACAGATTTCAGATCTTTTAGCCAATGTGTCAAACATTTCAACACCAAATTATGTTCTCGTTGCATCTATTCTTGAGTTTTTGGCTGAAGTTTGTGAAATAGACTGCCAAAAAGTGTGGTCAGACTTGGATGGCTGTTCACTTTTACCATCTTTACATGCCCCAAATCTAGGATTGAAAAAATTGTGTTCCGATACTCTTATCGGTTATAAAGCTGGAAGTATAAGAACACTGGTATGCATAGATGAAACATCTGTCGGAAGTTATCCAATCTTACGTGCTCTTTGTAGATTGATCTCATCTGGCTTAAAGAATGAAATCTCCTCCAATAGTATAAGAGGTGGCGTCATTTTCGTTATTCGAGAAATATTCCCGATGGTACTTCGGTGGTGCATGAAATCGGTGAGTGAGCAAGTGGATGTGCTCCTGGCATGTCTTTCAGTTCTCCATCATACTTTGGAAGATAATGTGGAAACTAGTTTGCAAGAATCTGTTGCTACTGAACTTATTATTGGATGTGGAAAAGCTACATTAAGATCCTTAATTGAACAGGGTGCAATATTGGACATATCATTAGATCAGTTGACTCAAATAACACAATGGCCTCATTCATCCCACATAAAAAAGATGTCTCGTGTTGCAAAGATGTCTTTATCACTCTTGCATAGATTGATTTCCTTGAAAATTGGCCAAAAGGATTTGGAAGGTGTAAATAAGCTAAACTCTCTCCTGCTAGGTGTGAGTGACAATAAAATAAAATCATCTATTTCTATTCAGAGTTACGAGAAATCTCAACCATCTCACTTGGCTCTCATTGTAGCCAGATACATTCACAACCGGATCGATCCAAATCTACCTTACTTGGCCTTGAGAACACTTGCCAGACTTGCAGAAGAGGTTGATGTTCCCTTGGTTGCATGTCTCGGCACAGAAGCCGAAGGAATTCGTGACTCGCTTCTGTCGAGATTGGATTCTCCAACGGAAGATCTAAGAATCAAAGTTGCTCTCCTGCGACTGTTAACGGTGTCGACTGTGCACCAACCAGGTTTGTTGAGGTTGTTTCTCACTCCTTTGGCTCCTCTACTGGATCCGGTGACATCATTGTTGCAAACACACTTGAAAGAAGGCTTCAAAAAAAATAATGATCTTGTCCCTGCATTGCTAGAATTTTTGGCATCCTTATGGTGTGGAAATTATGCCACAGTCACTGGTTATTTTCGTACAAACAAAGACTTTTGGAATATTATTACCCAGATATTATATGAAAGTCCTCTTAAAAGTACTACAAACAATTTACTGAGCTATACATTACAGCTTTTATCTTATGAGTATTTTGTATCTCAATCACAAGTTCCAGAAGGTTTACAACAAGGAATGCTTAAATTCACCAATGAGCAAAATGGTACACTGTATGTTTGGTCTAAGCATATTTTACAGTCCTCTTTTCAATCAGATAATATTGGAGTTAACAAAAATAAAATATGCAAAGTTGACCAAGATTCAAAAATACTTTTACTTCAAAGTTGGAGGGACTTTCTAGTTGTAGTTATTACTCGATCAAAAAATTGTTTCACGCCAATTCAACTAGCAAAGCTGTCGGAAGATGTCTTGGAACAACTGTTGGAATCATTTGCAGACTCGGCTGAGTATTCGACTAAATATTGCTTATTATTGTCAGAACTTCATCTTTCCTTGATTATGCACTGCACTAATAAAGTTGGAAATATTGATTATATAAAAAAGATGAGAAAGTTGCTCAGCTTTATCCAAACGTCTATGATGGAATTCAGCTCAAAAATTCAAATGTTTATATTGGCTTCCACTTTGAAGTGTTTGTCATCTATTGCAGATGAAAAAACAGCCGAAAAGTGTGCTGCAGAACTAATTAGTACATGCATTTATTTGGCTAGCCAACATGGAATCTTAGCTAGAGATGAAAACAATGTACATTATTCAAGTTATGCTGTCTTATCATTGACTGTTCAACTGTTACATAATTGCTTCATGCACTTATCATCGCATGAAATAATGATTCAGTTGTCACAATCTTGTATTCTCGATGAGTTGGCCAATGCTGCTTCAATTTATTTAAAGAGGAATACTCCTGAGGTGGTCCGAGATATTCTTGAACTGTTCACTCTAATTTCAACAAAATCCACATCAAGAGTTCTTATTTCTACTGACATCCTCAATGAAACTGTTTCTCTGTCATTATCATTGTGTGAGAAGAATGAAGATATTTTAAGTTCATTGTTATGGTCAGTGGTGGCAACACTGGACCAGGAAGGTGTCATTGGAATCAATGGAGCTGTAAGTGTGGCTGCAGTTCATTTGGATTCATTAATAGAAGCATTGTCATCACCTCAATGCAAACCAAAGCTTGCCCTTTCTGCTGCAGTTCTGGTGACATCTTTAATCCCTCACACTTCTATGTGGAGAATCACTCACCAGCTTTGTTACACAAGTTTAGTGGCGGCAATTGCCTCGTGCATCCATGTCACCACTCATCATCTTTCTTTACCAAACCTTATCCAAAGAGAAGTTTTTGGAATCTTTGAAAATAGTTCATCAATGACAGATGAAGCAAAAGAAAAATCAAAGTCTTTGACTGTAAATACAAGTGCCTTATCTCCAGAAGTAATAAATCTTGTCAACCAATTATTAAAAATCTTATCCACTTGTCTTAAAGCTATAAGACTAATGGGGCCTGATTTAACAGATTTACTGTGTGTTTCTGGTGCTGATTTATCAGCTTGGTTGCCTCCTCTAGTGCAACCCACTTTTCGTAGGTCCTCCCCAGACAACCCTGACTCTCAACTAAATCTATCAACGTTGTCTTTAATTCTAGACCTGTACAGGATCTATGCTCCTAAAGAAGGACGTGGCATATCTCCTCAGCCAGAAAACAAAGAAAATGTGAGTCTTGAAGTCATTTCACAATGCACAGAGGAGGCTTTGTACATCTTCATGGCACAATCCGGCCTCGTTCTTATCACAAGGGAAGTCGTCGGAAGAGATGCCCGAGAAATCAAGACATTTCTTGCAAATGAAAGCAACATATTTTTTTCGCATTGGCTGGGTCGACGCCTAGGTTCGTCTCCTTCATTCTCCAGTGGAAGTGAACCATTGAACAGCAAACAAGTTTCGACACAACCTGATTCACAATATTTGAAGCTGGCCAAACGTATTGTAGAATCATTGTACAGAATAAAAGTTTCTTAACTATTTTTCATTAAATTAAATAAATTCCTTTTCATATTTCAAATTTTATTATCCTTTCTATGTCAGATTATATTTGTATTGCTTGTATGTATTTTTTCTTTGTCTACTGTGGGCTCTCAAGCTGTAATTCTCATTCAGTTTATATTTTCAAGGTAGGTTAACCACTGGAAGGTTCATTTCCAGTCAGGATGAACCTTTTCTTAATGTGGTTTGCAATCAAAGTGGCCTTTCAATTTACTTTCTTTTGGTAATTTAATCAACAATGGAGAACAGAATGTCAAAAAGTGCCCTTTTTGTGTAGGCACTCGTACAACCCAAATTTCTAAAAAAAATGCACTCTTCAGCCTTGTTTTAAAGAAAAATGTACTCTCAACTACTGGTTTTGAAATGCAAGTGCACCCTTTTTGGCTAATTTTGGATCTGGAATGCGCTCGCACAACCCGAAACAAGACCATCTTAAACAAAATTATTTAGTTACATATTTCAACTATTCACCAGTTTTCTTAGGAGCATAGATTTTCTGCAATGTTTTTAATGAAATATGTAGATAGGCTATATGAAAACACCAACACATATATCAAGTTTATTAAGATATATATTTTCTTTAATTAAAGTATAAAAGAAATGAAATAAATAAGAATAAAGCAAGTACGAGTAAATGATGTGCATTGAAATTTTAAAAATTCAAATGTGTGTAGTTGAATACCGTTCATGTTTGTTCCCAGTAAAATTCTTGGTTGGCCAAGAATTTTGATCAATTTTCATTTTACAGATTTTTGTCAAGCATGCATAGCGAAGCTCTATATAGGCGTAGCAACTCCTGTGTCGTCGACGACGACGTTGGAGAATGACTTGAATGCTTATATATCATCTTGGTTATTGTTTTAATACATTAGTAGATATTTTTATTTCATTACTTTTTATCTACATTTTTCATTAAATTATCTTCCTAATTTTGATTTGATTTATGCATCAATGGATTGTAAATGAAGAATACGTAGATAGTCTCTAAGGTAATTTTTTTATTAATGTTTTTTTTTCACTTTATAACACCATTTTCGATTGTGGACATTTATGCATCAATGGATTGGAAATGAGATATACATAAATAGTCTTTAAGGTGATTTTTTTATTAATGATGTTGTCTCCCTTTGTAACACCATTTTTGTTGATTGTGCATTGATATAATTTTTTTAATTATTAAATGAATGGTCACGAGACATTTAAGCCGTTTGGGATCGTGGATTATTAGTTATTGAATAGAATTGGCTTGTTCTATAATTCTGAACAATTTTGTCTGGGAATTGTTTTTTGTAAGTTAGATATTTATTGAAATAGGGTAAGTTAACGAAGATCGTCTGATTCAGACTGATTGACTCGAAGATCATCACCCTTAAATGTTAATTATT
>JARUHE010329956.1:0-10955 GCA_031471125.1 Archaeomysis grebnitzkii | reverse complement strand
ACGATATCACATTGTTTACACGGCATTCGAATACTCAAGAGTATTGAAGTGGACCCTATTGAAGCACCACGTGTACTTTATCATTTCATCGAAATATCATTTTATCGAATTGATTCCTCCAAAATATCATTTTATCGAATATTTCTACAAATGCAATTTCAACAAAATGATATTTCGACAAAATGATATTCGGAGGAAACAAGTCGATGAAATGATATTTCGGTGGAATGAATTTCGACAAAGTGATATGGACCCCATTTTTGTAGTTTAAAAAGGAATAATTATTGCGTTGCAATATGCAACGCTAGGCTATAATGAGTTGATGGGATCTGTGAATGGATATAAAAAAACATGATGTCAATCAGCAAGACAATTTATTTATCTGTTCATTCAATTTATTCTCATGTAATTCACCTTGGATCTGTGCAAAATAAATTATTCCATGTGCGTTGTTTGTATAAATATTTTGATGCACAATTCGTAAACATGAATCATGCGAATCTCTTGTCGTCTGTTTTTGTTATTTTTATTATTTCTTGCTCATGAGAATATTTTTAATGTAAAGTATACTTGACCGTGTGTTCTGCATTGTATTAAAAGAATATTCAGATCAGTGAGGTAAGAATGAAAATGAAAAACAAAATATTTTAAAGAATTAAACGCTTGGTAAAAAGCGGGAAATTGGTGTTCCCGCCAATTACAGGAATTTCGCGCCGGAAATTCCTAAGCTGTTATCAAACTTTATTCACGAATGTTATCATCAAATTATTTATATTTAGGGAAGCCATGTCTACAAAAAATTAACTATCAACAGTTTATACAGATTAGGCCTACGTGTGGTAAACAAAATTAATTTTCTAAGATTCCTGCCAATTTAGAATATTGTTTATTCTATTGTACACATAAATTACAGTAAAACTTTTGAAACGTAGAATTATAAAACTTAGAATCATGAAATGGAGAAATTCTAAATTGCCCACATCAGGACACAAAGATAAGCGGTAACGGTGTTAAATTGGTATGCCTGAAACGAAGATTCTTCCTATAACGTAGACAACATTTCGGTCTACGTTTCAGGACTTTCTCTGTAATTGTAAAAACTGTTTCACATAATATAAAAACGTTGGTAATATTTTTTCTCAAAACATTGAAAAAAATTTCAAATCCTTATGAATCTTCATACAATAGACCACAATCACTACATACATGCATTATAAATTAGAAAATATGTTGATACGAACCATAAAATGTTTTATTGAATTATTATTAAATTAAAACAAATTTTTAATGAAAACAAGTAAGAGGACATTCGTAAACGAATCAAGGCTGTGACTGAGTAGACGTTATGAAAACAACATTACTAAATATAAAAATCTGTTAAAGAAAAATTAAATTTGAAAACCGATAATTTCAATAAATACTGATTTGACAAAAAAACTTCCATTAAAAAATACAGTTCAGAATCACCAAGTACTGTCTAACCAGAGATTTGAAACCTATTACATCAATAAATATTGATTTTACCAAAGAAAAAACTGACAATATTGTTCAGAAATAAATATATAAAGACATTCATGCTCAATAAAAAGTTTATAAAAATCTGTAATGTTCAATATAAAATAAATGAGAGATGTTACAAGTGCAGATGACACAGTTACTTTGTGACACCGGCAACCATAATGTGTAGAGAAAACTACCATTTAGATGGAGGAACATTTAAACAAATTATAGGTCCCACAATGAAGTCTACTCAAGCAATTCAGAATACAAGAACATACATGGATGAGCAATAACACAAGTGAGGTAAACTATGTTATTTAAATGTAGGTTACCTTACTTAAGCCATTGTTGATCCAAATAACCACATCATGAAATGAGCAACTCAAACTAAATAATTCTTGGCCAGCATTTTAAATTTTTTAATCTAAATGTTGAACGCCCATTGGTTCTTTATCCACAGGCTAATACAGTTATTGTTTGGACAATCTGCAAGCTGTGATCAGGTAAGGACTGCAACAAATTTTCTGAAATATGAACCATGGAGTGGTTCCTCTAAGACACCGGTGTGCCACACCCAGGGCAATGCTCTAGAGCTATACTTGCCAAATTGGAGTGGACAATGTGGAACCCTAAAGCACTGGCCTGGCCACACCCAACCTGGCAAACACCTTTAAGATGACACTAGAACAACACAGAACACATAATTTGTAAACCATTTGACATCTGAAACTCTGCGAGACAAAAAAGAACAACATTACAACAAACCTAGAACAATATCCGATTCTTTCCTTGTACACGACCAGATGATATTTCATATGCGATACAATGCCAATTAATGATGAATTTACGACATCACATGATGTCCGTAACAACATTATGGGATAATACCAGAGGACCCCGGTCACCAATGTCTCGTGTGTACGAAAAACAAATTTATTTAAATATGAAAAATTGGCTAACACTTTATAACTGTTCATTTGATATACAAATGATAACTGTAGGTCAACAAAAAAAACTAAAAGTTTTACTTGAATATGGAAAAAATGGCCATCTCCACAAAAAAAATTCATAAAAACCCTTATATCTCAAAAATTATAATTTTTAGAAAAAATGTTATTGGGAATTTTTAATGTACACCTCATGACTGTTAATTTGAGATATAAATGATAAGTGTTGGTCAACAACAAACAAAAATTTGAGCATTTTGGATGCAACCACTACACCAACGACGAAGATGACGGAATAGTAACACCTTAGTAGAGCTTTGCTGTTGGTACTCTCGATAGAACGCACTAAATTTGCTGCCAAGACTCACAAGAATAGTGCTTGACACTACTCAAATACAAAACTATTCAAACGCACACAATCCGAAAAATCTTTCAACAAATTAACACATACCACACCTCCAATGCGGATCGTAAGGTTTAGATTTATTAGTTCTCCATGTTTCACACAGCTTCAACTTTCTGACTTTACTGTAACTTCACACCAGTAATGCAGGTCAGAGATGGGATTTGAAACCACAAATATCTCACCTTCAAGAAATGTGTATACAGGAAAAATATCAACCTGTTACATAGAAACATATAACCACCATTTTCAAGATATTCTGAATTACAAGAAGACAGTTGCTGCATAATTTTCTAGCTCTAAAAGAATCTTTTCCAGACTTTTATAATTTTAAAACTAGTTCATCAATGTTATGATATACCATCACAGAAACTTTCAACATTATTTCATTCTTGGACTAATGACTCTCCGATTCAAATTACTGTAGGAGGCCAATGCTTTAGGCTTCCACATAGTCCACTCCAATAGTAATTCCTATGGAGAATATGGCAAACATAGCTTTAAAGCATTGCCCTAAGTTCCACACAACCTTTAACCTTTTTTCAATTTTACTGTTGTTCCAATTTCCTTCAGTGCACAATTGACTTCAACCAAAACATTAAGGCTATATTTTTGTGAAACTCAATCAACCAGTATACTAGACACCTTATATTAGAGCAATTATCATGCAATGATAATTTAACATATATGACTGGTATGAATAATGATTCTTAAATATTTTTTTCTAAAACTCAAGTTTATTGAAATTACTGCATTGTTATGACGTTTATCACTTTATTTTTTTCAGAAGTAGTCTCAATATTTTTAGAGCAACTATCATTTAATATATTTGTAATATATATGCATTCAATTTCATTCATTAAAAATAAGTTACCTTCTTTCTTCATTGATTTATTTAGAAATCTCTCCTCAAAAGAGAACCATCCAGTAGTATAAATATTAAGCTTATATGTCCATAGTCTATATTGAAGGCCTGCAAGATCCGCCGAAGCCTAAACTTCGGCAAAACTCTCGCATACAATTTAGATTTGCGACATATAACATGTTATAATTACTTTAATAATGCATCTATTTCAATAATTTATAGCTTAATGGACATATTTCATCATATTACAATTTTAATAAATAAAAGGCATGCCAGAACTGATTTCCATGTCAACAAAGAAATATAGGGTGAAGTGCCGTATGTTCGGCAGCTGTGTAATAATCGGCAATGTTGACAGAAAACTATCTTTGGATTGTTGAATTCCTATGATAGGTATATCAAAACGTTCAGCAAATATTAAACATTAGAATCTTTGTAAATAACATTAGTTTTAATTTTTAAAGCATGTTTATCAACATTGCCGATTATTAAACAGCTGCCGAGCACTTGGCACTTCACCCTATAGTGGCTTGTTGCCGGGATGGGGTTAATGCTGTTGTAGATTATTATTATTGCTTAATCGTATTGTTGTTTTTGTTAATCTTGTTGTTATTATTATTGATTAATGTTATTAATGTTATTATTATTGTTGTCAGGGCATGCATTCAACTGCCATAATAGTGTTTGCTCCATTATAATTACTATTGGAAAACTATTACAGCAGCTAAAGTCATGCCCTGAATTTTGACAAAAGTCTATTTTAGATCCAGTTAAGAAAGTACTGAACATACTTAACATGAAAAATATTAATATTGCACTTATTTTGTGAGATAGTACCTTACCTATCCCAACCTAACATAAATCACAAATAAAGGTTGCTATTGGAGAACTAAATACTCCCTAAATTGATAGTACTTTCTTGTTAAATGTTTTTAGAATTTATTAAGGGATCTAAAGTAGGATTTAGCCAAATTTTTGTTGTTGTTGCTGTTAGTGTTATTATTATTGATTAATGGTTTTACTATAGTTTTATGTGGTTATTATTGTTTAACTTTATTGTTATTGTCATGTATATCGTAGAGAGGAGGGAGAAGCGCTGGCGGTGGCTCGTGACTGGGAGGTGGAGGGTGGAAGACATAGAAAGACCTGGCTGAAGACGGTAGAGGACGATATGAGGGAACTGGGAGTTGCGGCAGAGCTTGTACACGACCGTGGAGAATGGAAGAACACCATCAAACGCCTAACCCCGAGAAGCGGGAACACATGACGATAAAAGGATAAGAAGTAAATTTTAAGCTTTACTCAAGGACGCTTGTATAAATCAAACTGGCCTGTATACTTTTAAGTTAATCTTTCCTAACAAATTTTTAAATTGGGCAGCCTAGAATTTAGTAAGAATGAATATAAAAACAGGCCTATACCAGGTGCTGTAGAACGTAGTTAAGAGTTTATAGACCATTGGGAAATTCATTTTAATAGTTACATTAACTTTATTTAATCATGGCCATGATATACAAATTATTTTTTTTATCGCACAACACAATGAAAGTATATTTATAAAATTTAAATAAGGCATTCACATAGCTAAAAATGTTGCACATGTAAGGTTAAAAAACAAAGTTCAATTAATGAGAAGTTTATTATAACCACACTTACCAAAACTACTAAGATATACTAAACTTTCAATGAACATAAAGTTCTATGAACTTCTTCCAATTTGTGGGTCTGGCGAATAAAGAAATCCCCATATCTTTGGGCAATTTTTGTGTCAGCAATATGGATCATATCTTTGTCAATATAGAAATCAACTTCAGAATCGCTCTGAAAATTTCCCTGAAGACTGGATGTGCCTTGAGTCCATACCATGTTACGCATTTTATGCTTGAAGCAAAGAAGAGCATTTCTGAAATCAATTTCAACCAAATCTTGGAAAGCAGCCATTTTTTGCATTGGAATGGTAGTGTACAACTTCAAGTACGACCTCATCACTCCAATCTGGGTTTGCTGACCAACTTCATCCAAAAATACTTTCAATTGTTGCTCTAAAGGTTCTTTCATTGTCACAGAACTGTCAAATGTACTGTCATACTGGGGAGGCATTGGGTTCAAGAACTTAGGACAAGCATAACTAAAGCAGGTGTTGAACTCATTCATATCACCACGAGCCATTCTGGTCATTTTTTCCGCAATATTTTTCTCTCTCAAAGTGGATTGCAAAGCTTCGTCAATTCTTTGAGGATGGAGAACAAGGCAGATTGCAAGAAGGGTGTACATCTGCTCAGTCTGTTTATTAATCTGATCATTTTGGTAAGTCCTAGTTTGGAACATGGCTTTTGTTCTTTGAATGTAGATCAAGATATTAGAAAAAGTACGAACAGCATCTGCATATCTTCGCATCATCATGTAAGCAAAACCTACATAATAATATGTAGTTATTTGGCATGCTGGTACTCTAGAGTACATAGACTTTTTATTCAATTCAATGTTCTCCAAGACTTTCAATGCTTGATAATAGTCACCAAGAAGGGAGTGAAGGCGAAGTAGCCCGATCAAAGAAAAATATCCCAACATCTTATAGAGAGGGTGACGTCCAAATTCACCAGCTACACTATCAGTATCTCCTCCACTAGTGTAAACCTGAAATTTTTTCAAGTGTTATTAAATGGAATTGAATAATCAATTATTATTTTTAAATGTAAAACTATAAAACAATTTATGAACTAAAAAGTTGATAGAAAATAATCATTAAGAGAAGTGAAGTATAAGAAAATATTGTGATTATTTCACACTTAAACAGCACTCCAGTTTTTAGGTAGATGGTATTCCCTCATATTTGTTAACCAAGAAATACCCAAGCACTCCTTTTCACCCAAGAATGGAAGATTTACCTACAACACCATACTTTTATATTGGATGGTTCAAAAACTTCTGTTACTCTCAATGTATGACAACTAGAATTAGAAACTTCACCTAAATAGAACATTTTGGTTAGTGAATTCTCAGTGCCATAATCAATACATTCAATCTTCTATGTATGACAGTTAGAGATAATTAATTGCTAGGCATTAGAATACTATTTAAAGTACATTTAACACAATAAAATAAAATTACATTTTCATTAAAAAAAAATTCATTTTGAGTGAAATTATACGAGGTAATTTTTTAAAAATGTATAATTGTACATTTTTATAATTCAGTATCAGATCTTAATGCTTGAAAATTTCATTAAGTAAAGCAAACTACTACCCACCTCCAATTGCCGATTGATGTTGGATTTATCCACCAGCGAGTGCAAAACATTCAATACAGAGTGAACTCCCCAGACACTAGAGTTTTCTCGAAGCATATCAATTTCAGGCTTTGTTCTCTTGGAAAGTTTGCTTCTGAACTGAGAAAAGGATTGAAACTGGTAGATGAACTCATCAATGATTTCCCACAACCAACTATGAGGAAGCTCCAGTGGAACAGGTGATTCAGCACCTGAAACCAAATCAAAATCAATAAAAAAAATGGAGTAAAAGTTTACAAATAATCTGAACAGATAGACAACTATATTCTAGATAATACATTTTTAGCTTACGATGAATTGAGTAAGGTATTAAACTGGTTTGTTTGATTTTTTCTTTAAATTCACAATTTTCAGAAAAAAATCATACCAGACAATGATTTTTCACAACAATTATAATTGTTTTAAACAAATTTTTCTCCCCCCATAAGATGAACTAATGTCAAATTTTGTTGAATGAAATAAACTTGGCAGCACCACTAAAATTTTCAGGCTAGCAATAGTCATCGATGGCTATTGCCAGCACGAACAAATGGAACTAAGAATTGCTGCTGTAATTTATTCAAACTGTTTAATTTGCAATTCCTCAAGTTTTGGTGCAATAAGACAAACATAAGTTAGCAATATTAGTTGGTTATATGAAAGTTGGGCTGATGAATGAACAAAAACATAAGAAAAAGCTAGGATACAAAATGCAGCCAGAAAATATTACAGCACCACAAGCCTACAAGGTTGTACATTTTGTACTTGTCTGGCCTGTGGTGAATGCATTGTATGGTCAGAAGGCTACTAACATATTAAAAAGTTTATTTTGAAAAGCTCTGGTATAAGAAATTTTATACTAGCTATTCAATCAGAGATCATGTTTATAAAAATAATCTTAGTGCATAGACAAACATTTCCTCATTACAAAAACATGAATATTTGAAATTAAGTTCTAAACTAAATGCTCATGATCAAGTGAAATATAACTATTTGTGAGTAATTATAACAACTTAAGTGAATTTTACTTACTCAAAATGTAATTGAAAAGATTACAGTAGTTATAATATGATTGGAAACGATGCTGCAATGTCAAATTGGTGTTTTTAGCATAAAGATGTCGAAAGTAGAGTTCTTTGTACAAGATAAGAAAGATTCCATCTCGCTCGGGTTCCACCAATTTACTGCTCATCAAATCTTCAACTTCAGGCCAGCTTTGCGTTTTGAAGTGATCTTCAGTTAGTCGATCAAAGCTAAAAAAATTCAAAATAAATGTTATATACAATTTAGATTTTAACTTGAACATTTTAAATCAAATATTAGTTTCACTTCATAACTTTTCATACATTTTATTACTATATAGAAGACGAACCTACAAAAAATAAAGCTTGGCAATTTTTTTAAGGTTTTTGCTTAACAAAATTGCAATGCCGGACTTATTTTTTTTATCCCCTGCAGTACAAATTTTAATGTTGAAGTCCTGACAAGACAACATGTTAAAATTAAGTAGCTTTTCAAGGAATATAAAGTACACATTCAGTTTTCTCTTCAGCTGAAGAACTGGTTACACCTTAGACACGAAACTGGTTAGAGCTTGATGTTGACTTTCATTATTCGGCATTATTGACATGGTGGAAGCTTTCTTTCTAACGATGCCATTTTTCTTCTTTTGAGGCTCCATTGAAACGACGTCATTCTTGAATTAATTCATTGCTATTCCTTACAATTTGTAGCATATCTACATAATTAAGTTAGCCAGTTTTATTTCTTTATTCACCATTTTCACTTTTTAAATAAAAAATAAACAATCATAACAACTAGTAGAGAATACAGATTCTTTCACTAACAAAAATTAAATATTAATTTTATAGCATAGTGACATCCAAGAAATCTTGAGAAGCGTATTTTCAAGATTATATATGGATCAACAATAGCCAAGCGAGGCAAGCTCTATGTTATTTGAATTTGGGTTTCCTCTCTTGTGATATTTTCACTCCAATTATACAATGTTAAGATGTACTTTTATATGAAATATAGTGTAATATGAAAGACAAAAACCAATACTTACTCCAAATGCAGAGACGGGATGACAAACATGTTTCCATCCCTGATGGCATCTCGGAAGTACGTGATGTACTTCTTGATGGTATCATTGATGTGGTAAGTCGGGTAATCTCCCTGGCCCTTCGAATAGTTATACTCACCCTCTGTGTACTGGTATCTGCCATACTGCAAATAATTTGCATTTTAATATTTGTAAGTTTAAAAAATCTACTATCTACTTATAATGATTAAGGGTGTACCGAAGCTTTGGCTTCGGCACCTTAGCTTCATCTTCAGCCGAATCCAATGGCAATTTTTGCCAAAGCTTTGGCTTCTGCAGACTATTTTAAACTCAGTTTTATATACTGCTGTTATTTTTAATTGTTTCTATAGTTTTTTTTTCTGATTCTTAAATCTTATTTGTAACTTGATTGTTATATACATTAGCTTTTGAATTAATAATTGTATGTTTTATATTAAGATTGTAGTGTTCTCAAACATAATACAATGAAATAAAGGATTATTAAATTTAAAAAAAAAAAAAATAATAGTATTTTGTAAATAGTGATATATTATGCTTAAGTGTTGTTCAACTGTGACATTTTTTTGTTTTGTTTTACAATTTTTTTTGTAAAATTATCATCTAAGGACATTAATAAATTTTTCTTTGGCTAGACATATTTTTTTTGTGAATTAAATCAATACCTATTGATATAATAATCTTCAAAACTTTGGTTAAATTGGACATTTAGGAGAAAAATATTTCTTTTAAACTCATTCTATAAATTTTCATATTAAACACAAATTGTGTATATAATTTTAAATAATATTTTTTCGTGGATTTTTCCTTTAAAATCAATATTATTGAAACCAGTATATATTATTATATTAACCCTTTATATATTAACCAATTAATTTGATGTGTTTTTTCAAAGTAATAACTTGTAGGCTACACGCATAGTTCACAGCTTTTTATTCATTCAATTTTGGATAATTTTAAAGTTGACAATGTATATTTCTAAATATTCCTGCAATATTAAGAGTAATACCTATTTGAAGATGAGGTTTTTATTAGAAGTACATATATTTTTGAATTGGGTTTTAATCAAAATTGTTTGGCTTTTTTGGGGGCTTTCTTATTTCCATGAGTTAGCTTTATTTGATCATTGTAATCTGGCAACTCTTTATTCATTATCTTATACGAAATTTGTTGTTGACGAGAACAAAATAATGCAAGTCTTAATTCATCCACACTATAAATTGATAAAAAGAAATAATGCAGTTGATGAAGGGTTAATTATATGATAACTCGTCCATTAAATGTAAGTAAAGGCCCGATTTGAATATATAAACAGAAAATATTTTGTGTAAACTTTAACTCGATTCTCCCTCCAAAATCTGCCCAAATTCTAGCTAAATGAATGTTTTACCAAATATCAATTTATGAAGGTTTTGCTTTATTTAGATGATATATGATGGTGTCGTTTATGATATTTTTAAATAAATTATTATAATTTCACTTATTAATGTAGCCAATACAAACCTGGTATGTACTTGATATAACAATATTTAGTATGATTTACTCAGATATCAAAAACTTATTTTGTCAAGGTCATCACAGATAATAGTATCTGGCAACCAGTTTTAATTCATTAGCCGAGTTGTGATCGGAGGATGCTACGCTACTTGGTGGGTGTATCACTGAGATGCAGTGAGCAATGTGGAGGTTGCTTCGAGGTGTGGAGTGCACCAAATTGTGAATGTGCTGAAAGCTAGACATCTGAGGTGGTTTGGCCATGTATATCGCAGGGAGAAGAGCTGGCGGTGGATCGTGACTGGGAATGAATGAATATATAAACTAGCCATAGATGACCTGCAATCTCGCGTAGCTATAATTCAATAAATGTTTATTTTATGAAATTTTTTTTT
>JARUHE010329945.1:0-10955 GCA_031471125.1 Archaeomysis grebnitzkii | reverse complement strand
CGAACACCGCCTGGAGATTAATGCCTCATAAGCAAATCTTATTGACACCCACCGGTTTGAGTCTGCTCTAAGGCTATTTCATTTTGATTTGAACGTGGCTGTACTCTCTTAAAATCTGATATACTAAGCTTACCCCGACTTGAAGGAAGCGCTATTTATCGGCTGCATATCCTTAGGGTACACATCACTTGGTGTGGGGAACAGTAATAAGGCCGAAGAAATTAAGACTTTTCATTGAACAGTGTCGGCGATTATTAAATAAAAGGGCGACGTACACTCGATACCTTCTTTTATTCGCCATAACAAACGCAGGACAGGAACTTCTAATTAATTAATCCTAACTTCAATAATATCGACTCAGTAAAACTAAGAGTCTATTAAACTGAGGTTCCATAAACTTCATTTTTGCCATTTCCTTTTAAAATTAAGAAAATTAACATTTTCCAATGTTTTTTCTAGAAGTTATTTTTTTTTTATTTTTTCAACTTCATTAATCTAATTTTTTTTCAACATCTATTCTATTGCAATACATATTTTTATCCTTTAACAAGAATTTAACATAAACATCATCGACATTTACTTTTAACAGCTTAACATTTTTACTTTTGATTTAGTTTTAATATCTATTGTTTTTGTCATTTTTAAAATTGTATTCAAAATACTTTTAATACTTCATTTATTCTTTTTAAATACTAGTTGTCGAACGAGTGAAACGAAGTTAATACATAGGTGCTACTTTTTCGTCGTCGTCGTTGTCGTCTGGACATTCAACAAAAGGTTCACGTTTTTATTTTCTTAATAACTTGTTTGTTTTTAGTATTTTTGCATCAATTTTACAGAAATGAACAATCAAGATGCTTACAATATAATGCAATACAATTCTTTTTAGATAATTTCATATTTTTTCCTAGTTTACGTTAAAATGAGGAGAAATATCTTGTAGAATATTTCACATTCAACAAAAGATTCAAGTTTTTATTTTGTTTATAACTTGTTTGTTTTTTAATACTTTTTATATTAAATTTACAGAACTGAGCAATCAATATGCCTACAATATAATACAATACAATATAATTTTAGATAATTTCAGATTTTTGTTATTTGATGTTAAAATGAGGAAAAATAACTTGTAAAAAATTTCACATTCAACAAAAGGTTCAAGTTTTATTTTTCTAATAATTTTGCTTCAAATTTTCATAATTTAACAATAAATGTGCATGTTTAAATACAATGTAATAGAATTAAAAAAATATATTACAATTTCTTAATTGGTGGACGCATTTCTGCAATTTACCTTATATATAATTTACAAGCTTAAAGCACGTTTTCACCATTTTATAAAATGTGTAACCAATTTATTCTATTTGTCACCTGATATTTAAGTACAATTTTTGATTTTCTTGTAACTTGTTTACCCAAAAATAATCTAGGAAACATCACAGATCACTCATTTTAAAAAGATGACATATTCTTAGAAGAACTCAATGAAAAACACATACATACATAATCGTATTGAACTTGTATACAATTCAACACATCATTGCAAGTATACTTGCTTAGAGTAGATGAAAAATGATGTATTGGTTTTAAAGTAAATAACAAAATTATTTTTCTAAGCCTTTCTGCAAAATTATTCTTCATAATTTATTACATTTACTAAAGTTTCAGAAGTCAAAAGCTACAAAAAGGGTTGTTAATAAATTTATTTCATAGACGTTAGCAACATCCTATTTTGTTAAGTGTTAAAAATGAATTTTGACATTTCTAAAATAATTTTATGATTCATAAATTAATTAATTTAATCCAAAGAGTCTGTTAACCTGCGAAGATGACGTCATAACAACCAAAAATCTTTGTTGTGGTGAGTTGTAAAATATTCGAATCTATCATTTAAGAACCGAGTGAGTCTAATAGGTACCAAACAGACCAATAATTATGCTCCCAAGAATTAGGTATCAAGCAAATAGCAATTAAATTGAGTTTAAGAAATTGGCAAAAATCATTAAAAATTAATTAATGCCTAATAACTAATCAATAATTATTATTTATTTAATTACCGTTGCAGAAATTAAAGTTGCTGACCCCAAGAAGTAGATTAATCTGGCTACGAGGAGCGGACCTTGCTCGGTCTTTGTAAAGAGGATCATAAACTTGTCATTTGGTGGCTCGTGACCTTTCGCTGCTGACCTTTCGATATCGAACCATCTACAACTTCTTTATTTACTGCTTCTGCGTCCAAACTTTCAGGATTCTTTGCTGGATTGTTTTCAGTTTGTGTTTTTATTCAACACTTCTGTAATCCATTTTTACTTTTTATGAGCCACCAACTTTTTCCTATGATGCTCTAGAACTTTCTTATCGAATGGTACGAACTGTTTTTTAAGGTTCGAATATACTTCACAGAACTCCACACAGCTTATCGAAAAACTAATATTTTATCAGAACACATTTCTACTTTTAAACAACTGCAAGACAAACTTTTTATTGTATTTGAAATACTATACTGACTAAGCAGAAATACTTTTAATATATGTTATTTCATTGTTAGATGTTGTACATAGTGTATCAGAGAATGTTTTCTAGTCTGTATAGCTGTTATCTATTTGTGTATAAAGTTAATTAATGGTTTATATTATTATTTTATAATGATATTTATCTTTTTATATGTTTATATTTATTTTAAAAAGTTTTAAACTTGGTATTTGATATTTTTGCTTTCATTTTCATTAACAATTTTAGGAATAGCTTTGTGTTGCTTTATCTACTTTTTAAGTTCACTTTAGCACTTTTATTTATTTTGTTTTTCTTCTGGTTTTCCCTATATGCTTTATTTTAAACCCTTAACATTGTTATGTTCATAAAAAAATATTTAAATAATACCATTATTATTATATTTTTGAGGTACTATATTATTTTTATCATAATTCAATCTATCTACTTTTAGTCGAAACCTTTAAATTGTTATCTATCTGGAGCTGCCAATTTCCATTAATTCTTATCAACGTATTTTATCAGTTTGTTAATTGTCTCTGATTGAATATGAACTTTTTGTTCATTTTTTTTGGTTTTGAATTTGAAAAGTAGTGCAAATATTAATTATTTTTCGCTGTCACTGAATTTTTGTGCAACATTCATTAACCTTTAAGTACAAGAATTGAAAGAAAACTTTCTTCCATACAATAATGTCATATTCAATACTAACTTAAATGTGTTTGAACCATTTTGGCAAAAACGTATCTGAGACGAAAAGCTAGTTAGATCGAAACTTTAATTAAGCTTTGCTAGATTCTATTGATTCATTTTAAAGGACTGGGTTTAATTAATTCTTTAAGGTGGAATATAAAGGATGAAATTATGTAGGTGAAGAAGGTGAGGAAAGTACATGCTGCTATAAAATATATATTTCGAGTACAAGTTTGTTCGTTTGAGCCAAAGGCATAGTTAGTATTTTTATTCAACTTTGTAAGAAATTTATACAATTATATTCAAAATCTTTGGACAAAAATCTATAGCAAATGCGAAGTTTCGGATGAATAACACAAACTGCATCATTCAGTTTAGAAAAAACAAGCATGAGTAAATGCTACGCATAAAATAGTTGTGTTTGTATGTTCAAAATGTTTCTAAATGTATGTAATTATTGAATACAATGCTATATATTATTATAATAACTCATTTCTTTCATTGTTTTCAATAAAATTTTCTCTAAGTCTTTTAATAAAAATCTTGGTTAGCCATGAACTTGATGATAAATTAGCAAAGTCTAACTCCTAAAATTTAAGGAAATATAAATTTTTGGCTAAAAATTCTTTCAGGCATTCTATCTTAGAATCTCCAAATCTTTTGTTTGTTTTAAATAAACCTTTCTCTCCACCTTCACATAAAAATCTCCAATAACTCTTAATTAAAACTTTCTTATACTGATTTCAGAAGAAATCTTTAGTGACACCAGTGTAGAATTTTATAGTCTTTAATTGCATGTAAACGAACATTTCTGTAAAATTAACAACCCCAATCAGAGGTCAGTTATTGAAGATTTTTTCAAATAATAATGTTAATAATAAGCTTAATAATGTTGTTAACCCACGAGTGACTGACAAATGATTATAATAAAAGAACGAAAAACATCAAAGTAGAATTGAAGAGACCTCTTATCGTAAGGGTGTAGATTACTATCGTTCTTGCATGGGTAGAATATTATCCTTCATGGTTGATGTATCAAAATTGTATGTATGCTAAATGTATGGGTTTGGTAATAAACTATTAAGATAATTGCTGAGCTGTAATTAACTTTTTAATAATGATAAGCAAGGTTCATTTATTTTGGTATTAATGAAAATAATGTTTTGACAATACAACACTATTTGAACTTTATAAATTTTAAATTTTCAAAAAGTTTTTATTGCATTTTTAATGGATACAATTGGTTTTTAAGTAAACATATTTATATAGGTTGTTTGCACAATCCATACAAAATTCATATTATTTATAATATATATTAAAATCTTTACTTGATTTTATCGAGATATATTTCTTAATACCTGTATATTATAACAACATATTGAAGCAATCTAAACAAAATGGTATCCCTGAAAATTTAAAATATATTTTTTTTTAAAATTTAAACTTCAAAAAGTTCATGTTATAAGGGATATCATTTTTTCTAGATTATTCCAATGTTTTATTACAATTTACAGGTGTTAATAATATACCCTGAAAAAATTAAGCAAACATATTGTTAGATGGTGTGTGCGTATCGGTATATGTGTGCATGTGTGTGTGTGTGTCTGGATGTATGTCATGTTATAAAGGATATCATTTATTTTTAGATTGTTCCAATGTTTTATTACAATATACAGGTGTTAATAATATATCCTGAAAAAATTAAGTAAACATATTAATATATGGTGTGTGTGTATCGATATATGTGTGCGTCTGTGTGTGTGTGTGTGTGTCTGGATGTATGTCGGTGTGTGTGTGTCTATGGAAATAATTTTATAGTGTATAAAATCGAAAGAGTGAAACAGGATATTAGACTTATATAGAATCTAAAATTGTGTAAACTCACCATTAAAATCAATTAAATTTTCACATTAAACTTAGTTAAATTTCGTTTTTTATTTAAATAGAAACTGCAACATTTATATTTTCATTCTTTGTGTCGAAAATTGCTTTATATTTGGCGAAAATAAGTACAACTCGATCCTGCAATTAGTGGATTTTGCCAAATTTTGGGAAGTGAGTTTTTTTGGATGAGCTGTTAATACCTTGAAGATGGACATCCAAGCCTTGACCATTGACAGTTCATTATCTCCAACATTACTGACTTCAAAAGCGAAAAATATTCTTTTTCACAAAATGAAATCTTATTGACAAGTCTCTATAATGCTGAAAAGAAAGGCTATTCCTGATGATGTTTATATTGGGATGTCGCAATGTATATTGAACAGAAAAAATAGATTTGTTGCTGTAAGTGAATTTTTTTGTTTATTTTTATGTTTCATTACAGTGTAGGTACTGTCTACGGAATAATAAAAAATAGAAGAAATGTATGAAAAAAATAATATACCATATAACGGTTTACAAATTTGAATTTTATTAAATAAACTCAAAAATATAAACTTGACCATTCATAATTGTTTTATTTATTTGTTAGTTAATTATAATTTTATATTTTACAGCAATGAAATACAAATATTTTGCATGAAATAAATCCAAATTTAATAAACTATGAAGCAGAATAAGAAATTAATTTTCTAAACATTAATTGGTTAAATTGATTATAAACCAGCCTGCAAGAAAGTAGCAAAATTTATAATAATTATGATGATAATAAAAATAAATTTATTTGATGGTTATTAATGTAAAAAAGATTAAATAATCAAACCTTAAAACAAATGTAACATAAATTAATAATAAGTTAGGATGTTCGTTGGATTATTTTCCCCTTTTTCTCTCAATTTGGACAGAGAGGAAAGTGAACATTTTACGTATTTTTAACACTCAGAACCCACACAAGTACTAATGCTTGGCCTCCTTAGATCCCTAATATTGTTGATCTCCAATGTATTCTTTATTTTGTAACTAAATAACTAAAAAAGATGAAAACACCTTTTTTGTCTTAAATTCTTTTAATAGAACAAGTTTTTCGTATTTAGTCAACAATGAGACTGTCAAAAAACTAATACATTTGCTAAAATTTAAATCAAGTTTCAAATAATCAATTAATGTTCAATATAACACAAAAGGTTATAACTGAAAACTAAACTTCAGTATGAGATGAAAAAATTAAATTAATTCATAATTTTTTTTATATAAATGTATGACACACGACTTATAATTTAGCTATGAGCAATCGATGTTCTAGAAATTCACCAGCCTTCTAATCCATTTCCTGAACAGGTTTAGCTGAAATTGGATGAATAACTTGTGTGCATAATAAAAACCTACACAATTGAATGAATAACTTGTGTGCATAATAAAAACCTACACAATTGAATGAATAACTTGTGTGCATAATAAAAACCTACACAACAAAGCTGCCGCACAAAAAAATAAATGCATTCCAATATAAAATAATTATAATTTCAGACTCGCAAGGTCATAATTTCATCAATTTATCTTGATACAACATTTTTAGAAAAACTGAAACTTATTAAATAGTGCAAGTTTAAATAGAACCGTTTTTATAAATATTTTGAAATATATGAAAATAAAAAAGTCATATTTTGAACTAGTGCTGCACCTTAGTTTTTATGAAGGCTGAGAGAGTTAATGATCGATCCTGTTAGAAACCCATATTTCTCAGTGCCATAAATAAGAGTTTACAATCGCTCAAAAAAGAAGAGTCCCTAACAGCTAACCTTATGTAAGTATAAAGTTCAATAATATAAAGTATCAAAGCATAGACATGCAGAATACTTATATTCATAAAAAGAATATTTCAAAAATGTAAAGTTCGAAATAGCTTTTTTAAGTTAAGGACTCTTATTTTCTGGGCTCATAGTACGTTATTTCAACTTTTTCACACACCATGCTAATGATCCTCAGTGTTTGTAATATGTCACCTTTGGGGGATAAGCAGTATAAGGTTCAACTACCTAACTTGGTGCTGAGTAATCGTTGGTTCATCAAATATTTTTTGTACCAAACTTTTTGTGACTAGTCAGGTTTGAAAAATTCCAAAGTACCAAAATCTATGAGTTCAGTCCCGAAGAATAATCTTGACATCTACATTTGGTGGACTAATTTAAACTATTTTACATTCTGACATTAATTTAAATAATATAAGTTAGTGGTTTGCTACTAAATACTAATTTTACATTCACTGCATAGTATGCAGTCCTTGAAACAAACTTAGAATATAGGCGGCAACAGCAATTCAAACAAATTATATTTACGTTGATAAGTTTATTTTGATTTCAACTTTAATTTACTGATGTGGTACAAATGTCGGCCATGATAAAAACACATTCAACATTTTCAATTTGCACTCATTTTTATATGGTTCACTTTACCTGTTTGGCTGAAACAATGGTTGGTTACGTCATGGATGCCTTTCCTGTCCGGCAACATACTGTATTTGCACGGACATGTGACGTCACTCATTTGGGCTGAAATGTGACGTCACTCATTTGGGCTGACATGTGACGTCACTCATTTGGGCTCACTTGTGACGTCACTCATTTGGGCTCACCTGTGACGTCATTCATTTGGGCTGACCTGTGAAGTCACTCATTTGGGCTGACCTGTGACGTCACTCATTTGTGCTGACCTGTGACGTACTCATTTGTGCTGACCTGTGACGTCACTCATTTGTGCTGACCTGTGACGTACTCATTTGTGCTGACCTGTGAAGTCACTCATATGGGATGACCTGTGACGTCACTCATTTGGGCTGACATGTGACGTCACTCATTTGAGGTCACTTGTGACGTCACTCATTTGGGCTCACCTGTGACGTCACTCATTTGGGCTGACCTGTGAAGTCACTCATTTGGGCTGACCTGTGATGTCACTCATTTGTGCTGACCTGTGACGTTACTCATTTGTGCTGACCTGTGACGTCACTCATTTGGGCTGACCTGTGACGTCACTCATTTGGGCTGACCTGTCTCCCACCTCAAGTGAATAAATGGAAAATACGTTAAATTAGTATTGAAAACTGTCTTTGTTGCAAGATCAGTTCATGTCCAAATTTATGTTGATGTTGAATTGACTAAGTTTAATAAATTATATTTTCAATTTAATTTACTTAACTTTACGTTATAGTTTGACAGTCATAAATATAAAGAAGCTAGATGCATCATGAATCCATCTGTACCATTCTCATCAAGTCAATATTGGTGTCAATTATGAATTATCTTCGTCTATTTATGTTTACTATTTTATTGTTGGTGCATAGGTCTTTCTAACCTTTAAAATTCGAATACTTTCATTAATTGTTTTAAATATAGTTTTTAAAGTTTAATAAATTATTTTAAGCAATGCTTTCGTTTTTAAACCATTTTACTAATTGACACAAAACTCTAATGATAAATAAACAAAATAATTCAATAAAGTATAATATTTATGGAGTTTTTTTTTGCTTTATTATTTTTTTATTCATACTCACAAGCCCAATAAGTTACCTCTGAAGTCAGGTTCTATTACTCTGTATAATCTTGCCTCATTAGCTCATTACAAGAGAAAACAGAACTTACTACAATAAGCAGGTTGATCTGAATTTATTCTCATTATTTTATTAGTTTATAAAATAAATTGATTATAAATTAGAATTAATGTTATACTTTGTGTTGAGAAAGTATACAAGCTATTATTAATTGGCCTTAGTCTGTATGAACTCTATTTTTTATCGATATTCTGCCAACCATGACCATTTTATTTAACTTATGTAAACAAACATAATGTAAATTATATATAATACTCAGATTTAGATCTTTTCATATTAGCTTAGATGGATCAAATAACAGGCATTATGGCAAATTATTTTAGCATATTCAATAAAAAAACATATCCAACCTACAATTTTCTGCAAAATGATTGTCTGTGTCAATCATAAATCTAGGAAATCGATCATTTTATATAATTTCATAAATTTATATTTTGTAGACGTAGTGAAGTTATTTCAAATGATTCTGCATATTTTTATAGTCTCATATATTGAAATGTTGAAAGTTTTCTCATATATTGAAATGTTAAATGTCTGCCTCATATATTGAAATGTTAAACGTCTGCATGATATATTGAGTTTATAAATACACATTTAAAAAGTAATAATGTTGAAATTCACAACAACTTATTAATGAAACCTCTTCTTAAATTATATATTATACACCTACTGTTTATCTTGTAGGTGGGTTAACTAAATTTATTAAAAATAATTATGTTAAAATAATAAAATCATTTATTTCAAACAAAGTCGTAATTTTCATAAATATAAAATATTTAAATCTAAAACTTTAATAATTTTTTATTATTTATGATAGCATTTAGAATAGCGCTGTCACTGACACCATATAATTTTTATTGTTAAGAAAAAAAAAAAAAACTTTACAACGTTTAATGAAAATTATAATATATGTAGTACATTAATATATTTTAATATGAGAAATATACAAAGCAAGCCTAATAAAATTTACTTTAAACAAGTACGAGGAAATTCGTGTTGGATAAAAATATCTGTAAAACAAAAACTAATTTTTTTTTCATAATTTACAAAGCAAGATTTAAAAACATTATTTCAATAAATATTCATTTTACAAAAACGAATATCTCGGACAATATTGTTCAGAATTATATATAAAACCATTCCTGTTAAATAAAATATCTGTAAAACAAAAATAAAAATAAATATTTTTTTCTTAATTCTACTAAGGTGTGGTTAACCAAGATTTAAAAACAAAAAAATGGAATTATTTTTTTCATAACTCTACTAAGTGGTAGCTAACCAAGATTTAAGAAACAAATAAAAATTTGTGAAAAAAACGCATCCGCATCACCCTCCGCATCCGTATCCGCCTCCGCCTCAGCAATTAACAGTGGTTTATAGGGTCTGTTTTTGACAGCCTAAAAACCACACACAGTACATTATATCCAAAATAACCGAACACGAGGTTTGTAGAAAACTTTAAAATAAGAGATTTTTAACGGTTATGAAAAAACTTACCGTAACTATAAAATATATTTTTACTTGAGTATATATATATATATTTATATATACTGTATATATATATATATATGTATATATATATATATGCTTTCTCTCCTCTGATTATTTAATGTTGTAATCTGAGGGATTGTATTTAGTGTTTAATTTAAATATTATATGTAGTTCAATAAATTCTAGTTTAGCTTTTCTTTTAAACTCTAAAGCTAAAAATTCCATCAGAAGTCTGCCCAAAAGAAAAAATGATTCATATAATTTGTTGTCATGTTTTGTGAAACTACTTAACGAATTCGATTGAAAATATTCACCAATGTCTATTTAAATAACATATTATTGCAAGTTTCTAAGATATTACGAATAATTTTTAAATAAGTTAAATTAACATTCTGATAGTCACAAATTCTTCTATTGTACAAGATATTTTTTATTATTTTAAATTTAACAAAAGTGCAGGGCCTCAGCCCACATACTATTTAATCAACCAATCAATCTTTTAAATTGAACTATTTTCCTTTAAATTTATCATCTTGAGTTGTTCTTCTATTGTTTATCAATATTTCAACACATGTATTCACAACCCTTATATTACTATCTACATCAAATGATGTGTACCCTAAGGATATACAGCCAAAATATGGTGCGTCCTCGTAGCGGGGGTAAGCTTAGCATATGAAACTTGAAGGAAATACAGCCACGTTCAAATCCCAATGAAATAACCTTAGAGCAGACTGGAACTGAGATTTGCTAATGCAGCATTAATCTCCAGACAACAGCGTTACTATATATA
>JARUHE010329934.1:0-10956 GCA_031471125.1 Archaeomysis grebnitzkii | reverse complement strand
TCGGAACATTTTATGGTCCAGAGGAGTCGGAGTCGGTTTTTAAAATTTAGAGGAGTCGGAGTCGAAGGTTTATACATTTGACTCCCAAGCCCTGATCTCAATGTTATCATTATTTCTTTAAAATATATCAAAATGACAAAACTAAGAACTTAAGCAGATCAATGATCTGAGATCATTATGGACTTAGGTTCTTTGACCTCAAGAACAACATTATGCTCTATTGATATCAAACCTACCAAAAATTATTTATTTATTACAGTAAATTCAGTTGTATATTTATCTCATGGTAGGGCAATGCTTTAGAGCTATACTTGCCATTTTCTCCATAAGAATCACTACTGGAGGGGACAATGTAGAAGCCTTAAGCAATGGCCTGTCTCATGAAAACAGGGTAATACTTTAGAAGGAAAATGTGTTTTCACAACATTCCCCATATACGGACATGTGTTGCTAATAAACAAAAAATACCCTATATTTTTAAAAGTTCAAGTATGGCTTTTTTTATGAATTTACGTATATTGAAAAACAAAAAAGTTAGGTTAGGTTAGATTATGTTGTAGTGTTTCTACAGACATTAGTGAAATACTGAAGTAAATTAAATTTTATGTACACAGATTGTCTAAATTTTATGCCCTGCGGAGTTGCAACATCCAATTTAAATGAACTAGCTCAGATGCTGTCTGAATATCATAAGGGATGGATGGATGTACATCCCCGTTTCATGTTTTAATGTTTTTCCTCAAACTTACCCTTCATTTCATTTGCATTTGCCTTTATTAGCACACCGTATCGTGACCGAGAATTAATTTTTTCATTTACGTAAGTTGTATGTAAAATAACGCTTACATCCCGTGTGGTCAAACAACTGTTGAAATTACTATTGGAGTGGACAGTGTATATGTCTAAAGCATTGGCCTGCAGGAAAATCAAAAAAAGAAATAGTGGAAGAACTGTGGCAACTCTCAAGTTTGGTTCTGCAATCAAGAAAATATGGGAAAAGTTAAAACTTGCACCACTTATACCCATGCAGAACTTTTGTCGTTAGATTATATGGCAAACAAATATTTTACCTTACGTAATATTTCAAGTTGTTCAATATGTTTAACCGTGTTTTCTTCACATTTCGCTTATTCTCCATTTTTTTTGTACCATTTCATTTATTTAATTGTGTTTTCATTTCATTATATTTATCTCATATCATACATTTAACTGTGTTTTCTTCTAATTTTGTGTAATTATTATGTAATTTAAAACACTTTTCAGTTTTCGTACACCGCTCAACCAATAGGTTGTAACATCACACCAGGATGGCATCATAATTTCAAACAAAATTGAAGCTAGATTTTTTGCACCTCTATAAACCAGTATTTAAGCAAATTTTAGCATTATTGTGACCCACCAAACAAAACTTAACTAGATTTTGCTCCTCATATGGTGTTTTTGGCCACCAAAAACCATTTGAGGAGCAAAGTCTTGTTTAAAAACATGATGGGTCAAAGTCCAGAATGGTTACACAAGAGTTTTTTTTTAAAATAGATATTTGTTCAACAAAATAACTATGCCAAAAGTTAAATATTTAAATAGTTAAATATTGTCATTCATAGGGAAATTATTGCAACAAATGCAATGTTTAATATAATTTTAACATTTTATACTATATCATACATTGAAAATGCACGTACTTTCGTACATCTACCATTATTCTCTCTCCCCGACAGATTTAGTTGAAATCAACCAAACTTTATTATTATAAATTTTACAATTTATTTTGGGAATTTTTTATAGGTCCTCTTATTTATATATTTACACTCTGCACGCACAAGAAAGTTGGGTCAGGTAAGTTTCTGTACTTTTAGACATTGGCAAGCAAGAATATGCCAAATACGCCATTGTCGTAAGGTTTCGTGTAATGCTTCTGGACTTTCACCAACCGAAGGTTGGACGGCACACAAAAACTGACGAGTTTTAAATAACATAATAATTACACCAAATTAGAAGAAAATACAGTTAAACATATGAAATAGCATAAAAATGAAGAAAGAAAAAGCAAAATGAGAAGAAAACACGGTTAAATACATGCAGAGTATTACTATTTGATGACTTCTTGAACAATGGCCCTATTAGGTACTATTGTAGTAAAAAGTTGGTAGATCCACGGTTGGACCTCTGTTTGATGGGACTGCCTGGGTTGACGATTGTACTGGTATGGCTAATTTTTTGGTTGGGGCCTTCTCATCTGTGTTTGTTGGGGAACTGGGAGAAGTTCCGTTTGCCCATCAGGTTTCAGACTGTGAGTTCAGTCTGTCTGATTTTGGAGTGGCTGATGTGAAGAGGGTCCTGTTGGCTCTTAAGTCATCTTCTGGTTCGGGCCCTGATGGCATACCTTCGCTGTTCTTGAAGAGGTGTGCTCATGCTTTGGCTTATCCATTGTGGTTTATTTTTGCAGTCCATGCGTGTTTCTTCAGCTTGGAGGGTGGCAAATGTGATGTCTCTTTTTAAAAGTGGTATCCACAGTGATCCATTAAACTATAGGCCTATTAGTCTTACCTCGGTCTGTTCGAAGAGCTTGGAGAGGTTGTTGGCTGCCCAGTTATATGAGGATTATTAATTGTTGTCATCTTTTCAGTATGGATTCCAGTCAGGCAGGTCCGTTGAAGATCAACTGTTCAGCTGCTATAACTATGTGACTGACTGCTATGATGCAGGTTGTTCAGTGGATGTCTTGGACCACCGGATTTTGTTAACAAAGCTGGCTTGTGTTGGTGTAAGTGACCCTATTTTGGGCTGGATTCGTGATTTTTTGTATGGGAGGAGAATGAAGGTGGTGGTGCATGGTGCTTGCAGTTTTTATGTGGATGTTACTAGTGGAGTTCCTCAGGGCTCAGTGATTGGTACCTTACTGTTCCTCATTTATGTGAACTTTGTGATTGATGGTCTGGAGTCGAGGTTTTTCTTGTTTGCTGATGATCTGAAGTTGTATTTGACTGGCTCTGGGTTTGATGGCTCTCTTGGTGTGCTGCAGAGGGACATTAATTGTTTATACGACAGAAGTAAACCTAGGGGGTCTGTCTTTTTCAATTGGCAAGTGTGCTAGGCTGAACTTTTGTAGGCATTTCAGGGGTGCTCCTGATTTACAGCAGTTCAATGCTGGTGGTGAGCCTATACTAGATAAGAATGAATATAGGGATCTGGGTGTGAGAGTCGATACATCGTTGAAGTTCCACTTGCGATTGTCTCCTACAGAATGATTTTAAGATGGTGTGGAAAATTTTGAATTTGTTTTGTCCTGGGTTGGAGCATATTTTTGTCCTGAATAATAGAGGTGTCACACGATGTCATTCATCCAAGTTATTTTGCCTCACTCTTCCTGTGATGTCCGTTCACGTTTTGTTTGCGGTCAGAGTGGTTGAAGGGTGGAATGGCTTGCCTGAGGTTGTGGTGTCGGCTGCTTCGATTGGGAATTTCAAGCGTAAGCTTGATAGGTATCTGGGTGCTTTATTATACGAGTATGATTAGTGTTGGGCCGTTGTTGTGTTTTGTTTTTGTTTTGTTCTGGTTTGTGTTTTGATGGGAAGTGGTTGATTGTCGTTGGATGTTTGTTGGTTGTACCAAACCCCTGTTGTCTGTTGCTGCAATTTTCTGGGTTCGATGGTTTTTTTATCTTGATTGTTTGAGTGGAACCACATTAGCCAACCATAAGTCTTTCTTTTTTAGTGTCCCCTGTTGTCCTGGTTGGAGGTTCTACGTGCTTCTGATGGGGTTTTAACCCCATCAAGGTAAGACAAACTACAGAAGGTTTACTAACTATTTGTACATTAAAACATTATTATAGTGGTGTTATTTCTACCTCTTGACAACATTTATGGCACACTTAAGCATTTGTATACATTTCTTGATAACAAGTCCGTTGGCCTATGCTAGCAAAGGCAGGAACTGAGCGGTGCATGTCTTGATTGAGTAGTCCTTAGTTAATACATATATTTATGATTTCTTAAAAGAAGAAAATGAAGGTAGTCGCTAAATGTTATGAAATTGTTGAGACTAGTTACAAAATAATTATAAATGTAATAACCTAACTTCTTTATTCCAGGTTAGGACATGGAATTGAACTCATAGGTAACGCGAATATGTAACGCGTATTTGTTACTGTGGGTATTTTGGGGTAATTTATATTTGAAAAGTCTAGCAACTGTTGCGATAGTGTTGTGAATTAACAGATTCGAAATTTTGTTACTTGTATACCAATAATAGAATACTAAAAAGTTCCGTAAGATAAAATAATTAAAATGAGAACATTTCGTGTTGTATTACATAATACATTTTCAGAGTTTGTTCACCGTTATTAGGATGTGTAACAAAGCTTAGCAGCAGTGTGCCAAAAACAATGAAATTTTGGCATTCAAGATTTTAGAGGTTTTTGGCCTTTTTGGGCAAAGTTGAACCAGAGTGTTGCTTTAGCTGCATTCAAATGGTTCGGCGGACAAAGTTGAAGTGACTGGACAAATCTATTTTGGAATTTACTTTATAACAGTGTGCCAGAAACTACGGATTTTTTGTTGGACTCCAAAAACTAAATAATTTTCTAAATGAACTCCAGCACAAGTTGTAAATTTTCTTAATCTTAACTCTGGAAATACAGGGCACGTTTGCCATTTTTCAGTTTTTATTTAAAAATGGGCCACTTTGTGACAATTTTGGGGGAAAAGATTGCAAAAAATAAAATCTCATAACATAAAAAACACTCATTTTTGACACTGCTTCAGCAGCCCAACAATGTGAATAAATAACATTGTCATTGTGCAATGTGCAAGAAACTGATGTTCTGATTTTTTTAAATTATGTTATCTTAGATTTGAAAAATTTAACTTATGGATGAATGCATTAAAATGAGTATTGCTGTAAAATAAATAAACTTTCATAATTCAATAAAAAGATTAAATAATTAGACTAGTTATTTCATTTATTATCTATAGTTTAATCCCGTGCTACTGGCAGAATGCTAAAGTTGCCCAATTCTTGAACTCCAATCTTCAAGATGTTATATTCTTTGGTGAACTCCAACAACCCAAAAATTATACTTCTGGCACCCTGTTTGGAAATAAGACGTCACCCAGGTCTTACGTCACAAAATTATAAGAAACACGGTTAAATGTATGAAATAACATTAAAAATGATGAGAGAGTAAGCGAAATGAGAATAAAACACGGTTAGACTTAAGAAATAACATAAAACTATATAAGAACGAGCAAAATGATAAGAACACACGGTTAAACGTTTGAAAGAACATTAAAAATGGCAAGAGAGTAAGCAAAATGAGATTAAAACACGGTTTGACGTAAGATATAACTTACAAATTAAGAGAGAACGAGCAAAATGAGAACAAAACACCGCAAAATGTACGTAATAACATGAAAAATGGTAAGAGAGTAAGCGAAATGTGAATAAAACACGGTTAAATGTAAGATATAACATAAAAACTAAGAAAGAACGAACAAAATAAGATTAAAACACGGTTAGATGTAAGATATAACATAACAATTAAAAGAGAACGAGCAAAATGTGAATAAAAGCTGTTAATTGTAGGGTGAAAAAATTTAGTTCCCATATAATTTAACGACAAAAAATTTCCAGGTACTTGAGTGGTGCGATTTTTATTTATACCGCTTTTTCGATTACCATGTAAAATATAAAACATAAAATATAAAATAAAAAATAAAAAATAAAAAATATAAAATATAAAATACAAAACATAAAATATAAAATAAAAAATAAAAAACAAAAAATGTAAAATATAAAATGTAATATATGAAATAAAAAATGTATAATATAAATATATAATATAAAACATAAAATACAAAATATAAAATATAAAAAATAAATTATAAAATATAAAAATATAAAATATAAAAATATAAAATATAAAAATATAAAATATAAAACATAAAATATAAAATATAAAATATAAAGTATAAAATGTAATATATGAAATAAAAAATGTATAATATAAAATATATAATATAAAACATAAAATACAAAATATAAAATATAAATTATAAAATATAAAAATATAAAATATAAAAATACAAAATATAAAATATAAAATATAAAATATAAATACAATATATAAAATATAAAAATATATATTCTCTTATTATTGATTTGTAGCTGAGAGTGTTTAACATTGAGTGGTGCATCTTTCTGTCGTTAATCTATGGCGAAATATTTGATGAACAAGTTGGAGCATTCGTAAAATCATTAACGTTTGTTTGAAATTATTATTTTCAGTTCAATTTTTATTTCCGTATTAACTCACCTAATCAAAACAACTGGGAATACTCAATCATCAAAAACATTACATAATTTAAATAAATGTTTGAAAACAGAATAAATTTCAAAAGCATGAACTAAAGCAAATTGGCAAGTGTACTCAAGAATTCTAAACTTATAAAATTTTGGCCACATCTTTCGACGATATCGAGGGGTGTGGATGAACTGGCTTTGAAGACCACATTATCACTTCATGATAATATTGTTAATGTAATGGATTGAACATATGGTTCGACAATAGCACAAGTGAGCCAACCCACATTCAAATTACAATGATCTCACATGTGCTGTTATATGGATCTACAATAGCACAAGTGTGGCAACCCACATTCAAATAAGTAAGGCTTACCTCACTTCTCAAGTTGCACATCTGAAATTTCTTTCTCTAGCTTTTCATTGAAGAATGTAGCATCTTTTTGGATCGTCACCAAGTCCTCAGGAATAAGCCCTAATTCAAATATTCCATGATGTTCAATCTACATAACTAAACTATTCTATTTCAAATGTATAACGACGGTCATTTTCGTTTAGGCCTAACCCAAACAGCAAGGATGGTCAGGACCAGACCAAGTCATAGGCTCTGGGCCAGTTCTGGATCACACCCGGGAACCGGGGCGAAACAGGAGAGACACCTGAGGCATTCCACTTTCAATATATTAAATAACTTTTTATTATATTTTGTTTCATAATTGTGACATAGGCCTATTCATATTTTCTAAATTCTATATTTTTTTCTTTACATGTTTTATGCAACAATTCATATATGCTGTGAGGATGTTGTTTTTTGTCTGTAATATTTTCAATTGTAATAATCTGAGGTTTTTGTTTAGGCATAATTTTTAAATATACTCTGGTTTAAACATTTTAAAATTAAAGCATATGCAGTTTTATTTTTAAACAAATTATGAAAATTAAAAAAAATAATTTCAAAATATGAAAACAAGAACATATTTACAAATGAAACAAAAAAGTGGAATTATTACAAAAAGATATCAACAGTTTAAGTGAAAAAAACATGTACGGCTTAACAACCAGATTCAAATTGCAATAATGTAATACATGTAGGGAAAATTTACAAGTTTTACTATATTAAAATCGTGTATAAGTTTCTAAGAGACCTTCGATGTATCCTATTTCAATTCCTTTAAATCTAGCTATGATGACTGAATTTTCTTCTTGCAGGTAATTTACAATTGTTTGTTCTGGTTTTCGTATCAATATTACAGCGTGATATTTTTGATCAGCTGTTTTTCAGAATCAAACTTACTCTAAATTTTAAATAAATTTGGTTTATATTTCCACATATTTTTATTTATAAGAAAAATGATTATTTAAGTTTCTTCCATAGTGAGTAAATTTTCGACTTTGATCGATGTAGCGACTATATTCACTCATCTACAGTATATCAATTATACATTTATCTAATTTTTCAGCAATTAATTAATACTTAACCTCTGAAACATTATTCCTTATGTTTTTTACTGTGCATTATGTCTGTTGGAACAAGCAACCGCAGTACAGGAAAACATTTTAATGTAGTTAAATGAACAACATTACATTTCAGCCATTAGTAATACATTGCGAACTCTGAAAATATGCATGCACGAGAAAAATAAGCGCCTCTGATGGTATCTTCATGCAAACCCATCCATTATAGTATAAATCACTTAAAAATGTAAATTGTTTTTTCTTTAATAGGCGTATAAAATTATTAGGACATTCCTTGGCAGTTTGATAAAATATGAAAATAAAGTAAATAAAACTTATATGATCTTATTTACCATTATATATAAATATTTATAGATCTAAAACCACCGTTTGCCAGTGGCAAAACAGACCTGGGCCAGGTCCGTTTTCCAGTGATAGCTAGGCCTCCGGCACGCCATAGCCGAAACAAACCTGGGCCAGAACCATTTGCCAGTGCCCTGGCATGCCATAGCGAAAACGGGTTTGGAGCAGATGTTGTTGCTGTCTAGGAACCATCTAAAACCCAAATACGGTCAATTTAGTAGTGTTCAGCCTGCAATGTTGGTAACCATTAAGGATACACATAAACACACTCTCTCTCACACACAGACACACACGCACGCATGCACGTGCGTGCACTATATATATATATATATATATATGTGTGTGTGTGTTTTATGGAGTTGTCTCGACTATGGGGTTTGTTCCCCGGTGAATGGGGTTGTGTATGTTGCCCATAGAAGGCAATCCGGTTCCAATCGATGGTTGTTGAGGGAAAGGATAACAAGTATCTAACAACAAATATCATAGAACCAATCAGTTTGTACTACAGTAAACTCCTGAATTATGAAATCCCGAGTTATGAAAATCCCGAGTAATGGCATCCCTTAGCCATGCCATGCGTTCAGCGCCAGAAGGCTCAATTCGATTTACAGGAAAAACGTTTGAAAGTGTCGTGAACGTTTTATTGATTTAACAATATTTACACACCAATTTTTATATAGAATATATTTACATATGTATTCTATGTAAAAAATATAAATATATACATATATATATATATATATATATAATTTTTCGGATGGTTCCGGGATCGAGCCAGGGACCAGCTGGGTATGAATCTGACGCTTTAGCACTATCACCACAAGAGCATATAAGCATCCACCATTGCAAAGTTATATGAACTATGCAATGGCCAATGCCCGCTCGATTTTGGTGAAGATATTAAGCCAATTAAAGATATTTTCTCATCAAGTTCCTCTTTGGAAGCAGTGATAGCTAATATGTTCATGTGTCACCACGAAGAACAGTGGTGTAAAAATTGCCAGGACGCTTTCAAACCACAAACATATATTCGATGTATTTATGTTGTTTAAAAATCAAATTGCAAACACAGTCTTTCTTAAATTCCCAAACAATGAACTCACCAGTATAAAATTTTCTTCCAAAACTGAACAAAACAATTATTTGCCATTCTTAGATATCCGGATCACTAAACAAAATTATTCATTCAACACAGAAATTTATCGAAAACTCACTTTCATAGGTCTAGGAACAAGCTATCTAATAAGTCTATAAGTCAAACTGCCCATAAGTACAACATTAGCTGCTTGAAAACATTAATACATAGAGCCTATCATCTATCACATACGCCAATTTTAACAAAGAAAAACAAATTTTAAATTTTTTTTTATAACCATTTTCCACAACTCAACATAAAATTAATATCTGTTAATAGATATTTAACAAATAACTTTTTTCAAACAAACACAAATTACCCATTTCTCTATGCTCATCGGTTATATATAGCTTTACCACTCTGGGCTGGTGAACGGCCCAGTACAACGGTAGCACTGTCTAACAACTCCGATGTAGAATCGATGAACATAAGTAAATATTTCCACGTACAGGCTTACCAATTTCAAACCCTTCTCATTCCGCAATCCAAAATTATTGTCATGATAACAACCTGAGTCTTTCAGAGAAACAGTTCAAAATACTCACTCGCTGCACAAATTCCATAGACTTTCGTACACTAGAATTTATTTCCATTTCCAACAACAAGCCTCCGCTCAACTTGACTTTACCAAAAGAACTCAACATATTATAATAACAAACTCACTGCTCAAATCAACTCTTCGACCTGTTTTTTCTTCTTCTTAACCTTTATCTTTCTTTTCACAGCTTAACAACCTTAAATATGGAAATAATAATAAAAAATCAATCATAACAAATTTGTATAAACTAAGTTGAAGTTTTAAATTATAACATACACTTTTTTACGCAAGGTAGCTATTTATAACTTTAAGTAGTTTATTTTTTTACGTTATTAAACTTTATATTTGAAATTGTGTTCATTTCTTTTTTAATTTTACAAATGTAATAATTTTCATTCATGTCAAATATTGCTTTTAGCAAATTTTTATCAATCAAATATGTATATACATTTTTTATCTTTAAACTAGTTTATTTTTTTAAAAGAACCTTGAAATTTTTTTTAAAAAAACTTATAAAAAAAGTTTTTACTTGTACATCTTGTAAAAAAACCTTTTGAATTTATCTTTCAGTTTGATGATGAGGAAAGTTTCCTTGAAATATAACTTTTGTAAAGAAAACAAAAATAAAAATTGGTTTATATTCAGCGTGGTGTTAATGTTCCTATATATACAAATATACATTAGTAATTGGGGTTCCTCTGGGAAATCTCAATTTAAGAAGGAATACCTACACGAAGGCGAAAGTTAACATTTCCATTCATTCATAAGTTTTCGATTGAAGGCATCAACCATCTACAGATATTCTAAAAATATATAAAGGAAAAGAATATAAATTAAAATAAATATTTATACATTCAAGTCGATAAGAAAATTGAACAATTGTTAAACCAATACTAATTTCTGTTAAAAGTGATAAAAAATTTATTTAGGTTCTTGCTAAATTGTTATTAATGTTATGTTATATATATGAACTTTGAAACCAAGCACAAAAGTATAATTTTTTTTTATTGAAATACGTATTTTATAATAGATCATAAAAGTTTGCTAAAAATAAAGGAAATAAAATTTTTTTTAACGAATTTTTTTTAACTAATATACATACATATAATGTAATATCCAATTATACACACACACACACACACACACACACACACACACACACACA
>JARUHE010329923.1:0-10957 GCA_031471125.1 Archaeomysis grebnitzkii | reverse complement strand
TAAAACCCAAACATATTTTTGCCGCTTTAGACGTGCTTTAGATGCCATGTTAAAGACATTCCGTTTATTTAATGTTATATCAATAAAAAAAAATTAAAATTAGTTATTATTATTTATTATTATTTAATAAGGTGAAAGTTGATAAAGACCGGCATTGTCGCGTCGCACGCTGTACGAAAACTGAAACATTCTAGGAGAGTTTAGCATTATCGTGACCCACCAAACAAAACCTAACCTGACTTTGCTCCTCAAATGGTTGTTGGTGGCCAAAAACACATTAGAACCAATACACCAATCAAAACCAGTACACTTGTCAATTGAAACTCCAATGATACAGCCTGTGATGCGACAATGCCGGTCTTGATCAACTTTGTCCTTAATTTTTCATAAGCCCCGCTTGGGTAACTTCAATGAATTTAACTTTTTGAACTTTTTGAAAATCCATTTGCCAAACAAATTCCTATTAACCGTTTCAGTCCAAACTAACATTTGACCGTAATGTTAGAAGCGAACCCCATTGAAAAAACATTGAAAGGGCAAATCTCAAGATCGAAAAAGCAACTCTCCAGATCGAAAAGGCAACTCTCCAGTAAACTGGAATAATGCCAAAGCAAATTGAGAGGTTAACAACCAATCACTGGCGCTTTTGAAATTTCCATGGACGATTTATTTTTAATCTAATGTATTCAAATTTAGATTTTACTTTAAATGAAAAAGATAAGGATCAAAAGGAACCAGAAGATTCAAAACTTTAAAATCTTTACTTTGTATGAACTTTCTTAATGATCGAAATGTGTAACTTATCCCTTGACCATACAGCTCTTTTCATTTATTCCTTCTCTTGGGCTGTAAGCCTCGCGTCATATTACAGCCGTTGCTTACAACCACGAACCTAACGGGACCTCCTTGCATATACAAAACTCCAATCTAAAGGAATAAAGCTCAAACAAATTTAAAAAACTTTAATAAGAGTATTTATTTTGGACAAAGTTTACAACGATAGACATTTTTATTTTGGAATTTGTTTTATAAATTACTTGTAAAATAGTTGCAAAGTGAAATATGAGGTGAATATGAAGTTATGAACCGACAAAATTGATTAAAAAAACGTTACAAAAATAGTGGTAAAAGCTTAGTTAGGTAACATACATCCGCCAGTGCAAGTTGCTCGAAAGAAGCAATTCACCTCTAGCAGAATTGAAATTGACCACACCAAGTTGATCAAACATTTTATCTAGTTCTTTTATTTTTATTAGACAAATTTTTTGAAGAAATTTGAACATAGCTAATAGGTGTCTTTGGTCACTGAAAACCATTTGAGGAGCAAAGTTAGGATAGGTTAGGTGGGTCACGATAATGCTAAATTTTGCTTAATTACTGGTTGGTGTATGTATTCAAAATTTAAAAAAAAAGTACTTTTTTGGTATTTTTTTTTATTTTCAGTTCTATCAAGTTGCAGTTATCGTACAGCGTGCGACACGACATGTCACTCTTTGTAAACTTTCACCAATTTTAATACCAAACGTGTATTTATTTAGAAATTGGTTCCACTTAAACTATTTTAACGATATAAATTGATTTCCCTGATTTTACCAACATCTCTGCCCTTTGGACTAATAATTCAAGAACAATCAAGTTGAAATACTATGGCAAGCTTGTTATTCAACTTATTCTAGGTTTCAGAAAAATTCTTCCAAAATATCCTGAGAAATTGAACTGTCAAAAAATCTATGACTAATTTAGGCCTTTCTTCTGACACCCATATATAAAAAAGTATTCACTCAAAATGAACATACTGTAGCTCTTCTTGTAGGTTAGAGCTTTTTACAAAATATAGGGAAAATTTTCAACTCCCCTAGGACAATATTTTTTGAGATAATGACCTAAAATAAGCAAAATATCTTCAAAATTATCCATTTATGGGGAAGACTTTTGTCAAAAATACTAACTGTTCTACGGATTTTTCGTGTTTACATTTCTCAAGTACGCTAACTATTGTGCAGTGGAAAATTTTTGAAATGTCAATAAAGATTGGAGAAGAAAGTTTTTAATATCTATCTTGGGTAAAAACAATATTAGAATTAAGGTCAATTGTTTAACGGCAGATAGAGATTTGTTCCGTTGGTTTTGAAAGAAAACCAGATATTTAATTAAAAAAACATTAATATTAGCTCATAAGTATTGTAATTTTATGTTAAACATTAACATCTTTATTCAAAATTATTATGGAAAATATAGAATTAGAGTTAATGAATGTTATATGATTAGTAAACATTATTTTTCTTGTACGAACATGTTCAGAGCTCTCAATGTGTTTATATCAAAATATCGCCAGATTTTATTTTTTTAAATCAGCACCCTGCCACAAGAAACTAATATAATTCATCAATTATCACTTTTGTCATTTTATGTCGAACAAATATCATTTAAAACTTTAAACATAACCCATAGCTACATTATTATTCACTGACTTCACATCAAAGTTCCAGCAAATCAACAATTCAAATGATTTCATGGCAGCCCATGTTTAGACTACGAGATAAAATGACCGCCCCATTGCCCCCCTGGAGTCAAGTACAGGCAATACAATTGAATTGTCATATAACATCAAAATATATCAGGTGATTTGAATTAAAATATTTGCAAAGTGCAATCATTGTTATGTACTCGCAATGCAATTATTTTAGAAAATAAATGTGAGAGCAGTAATTTATAAAAAATATCTGAAACTTATGGATGGCAATAAAGTATTTCCTGATGAGACTTGCAATTTTCAAATTAGCTAAAACTATCAGTAATTTGTATAAAATTTTATTTTCATCATACCCGAACAATCTTTTGTAATTTTTAGTTGAAAATACTTACATTTTGTATGAACAAATTTTCAATTCATTAAATTTAAAAAATAAGTAACAAGTAGCATGCTTAACACGTATGACGTAATGGAACTGAACAACGCATGTACAGATAAACAAACATCACAGCTGTGCAAACATAAACATTTTTCTCATGTTTTTTAGAGCTTATAATTTACATATATGAAAATATTAATAAAAATGTAAGTAAGCTGTTTATAAGTTAGTGAATTTGAATATATTTATGCAGCTTAATTAATTTTTTATGGAAAATGTGGGAATGTGAAAAGCTAATAGTCCTAAAGTATTGGCCTGGATCTTACCACACAAGACAATTAACATCCATATAAATAAATGAATTTAAGCCTATTTAAATCTATTTATGTATTAACACTTACATTTATCAATGATTTGTGTCAATGAATTATTTAAATGTACTTGGATTTAATTGATTTTCAATTTTTAAAAGAATAGATAGAATATAAGTCTTTCTGTGGAGCTAGAAATCATTTAATGGCGGTACCCCATGGCTTTGTCATACAGTCGGAGGTTCGATTGACTCGTCCAGCCATCCTAAAATGTAATTACTTGTATACTACATACATCTCGACAGCAGATGAAATGTTTTCAACAAAAGTATTATTTCTCATGTGCTTCTTCAAGAAAGTTACTTGCCTCTCTTCAGGGTGATGAAAACCAGGGTTTTTTTGTCCTCCGAGATTTTTTTTCGTCCTCTTTCAACCAAAAAATTAGCCCGAACTGGCCTTTTTCTGCAATAAAAGCTTAAAAATGAACGAAATCGATCAAAAACGAACGCCCTCTTTAAATTAAAAAATATTTTTCATCACACTGCGGCTCTCTTCCCCTCGATGTCAATATGTGCAATTGATTTCTGAGAAGTTGAAGCTTCCCATTAGGAGAACAGATGTGTTTCTAGAGAGTTCTTGCATTTGTCTTCTTATGACTTTGGTGACCTGCACACAAAGGTAAAGGATACCTTTGTATCTTTGCCTTTATCACAACACTATGTGCTGTCACTATGCTCTATTTTTCTGAGCTTGACACATTCTTATGGGTCTAATTTGCCATCCATAGTTGCATGGCAATTGCTAGATTTTATATTATAAATTACCACAAAACCCCCACTGTAATAAATTTGTTCTAATTTCGCATTATTAATGTCCATTAAAAAATGATTAAGATTGTGTTTAAAAAGTTAAGTAGTTTAGTTTTTCTAAAAAAAATTTATAAACGGTTAGTAAAATCATTGTTTTTTGTCGAGCGTGTGTAGCAAAGCTACATAGCCGCTGCAATTCCACTGTCGACGGCGGCATTAGACAATGGCTTGAATACTTATCATCTATACTATTATTTCTTTTCATATAGGCTTTGTTATTGGTTGTAATATATTACTAGGTATTTTTATTTGATTTTTTCCTTTTTATCTACATTTTTTGATCAAATTACCTTTTCTTTAACAATTTTTTTTTCATATTTTTTTTTATTTATGTATCAATGGATTGGAAATCAAGTATACATAAATATTCTTTACGGTTATTTTTTGATTAAATGATGTTTTCTCACTTTGTAACAATATTTTTGATTGACATTTGTGGAGATAATTTTTTTAAAGTTACTGAATCAATCATCGCGATACATTTGAACCGCCCGTTAGTGAATTACTAGTTTAATTTCAAAATGAGATAGTTTAGATTTTTGTATTATGAAAATATATATTAGGCTTAAAGAAACTAAAACAACCAAGCCTAGCCTTGTTGCCTGTAGAATGCAAAAATTAAAGATAGGAGTAACTATGGAAACTCCGAAATCATCATCAGTCAACTTCTTTTTATGTTAACATTCTACAAACGAGAAAGTGGAGTCCTCATCTGTAGAATATGGAAATGTACAAATAAAAGAAGGAAAGGTAAAAAAAAACAGTTGAGCAAAACGCTAATTATTAAACAAAAACAAAAATTGATAGGGAAAAATACTATAAAAGTAGTTAAATTTTCTAATAGAATGCTCACTTTTGTGTAAAAATGTCTCGTTTAAAAACCTAGCCCCAACAACAATTAGCAGACAACATTTAAACGTAAGATTCACATTTGAAAGATATTGCAGGTTATATTTACCAAAATATTTTTTTTTTCAAAAACCCCACATGGGGTTCGATGAAATTATTATATATCTCGGTTAGTGTAGTGGTCAGCACGTCACCCCGGCAAGGTGAAAGGTCTCGAGTTCGATTCCCGAGCATGAGATTGTGACTTTTTCTGTGCTTTGGCATATACACAAGTCTAAAACATCTTTACTATCATATATTCTTTATTATTTGTATTTAATAGCTGTCGCTTGCTTATAATTATTTACTTTTGATGAACTAGAAAGACACTGAAAAGTGGTGATAAACTTGATGTGTATGCTGAGGAAGATTTGATAAAAATTATATATCTTAGTTAGTGTAGTGGTGAGCACGTCACCCCGGCAAGGTGAAAGATTACGAGTTCGATTCCCGGGCATGAGATTGTGATTTTTCCTGTGCTTTGACATGTACATAGTTGAAAAATATCTATAGTATCATATATTCTTTATTATTTCTATTTAATAGCTGTCGCTTGCTTATAATTATTTACCTTGATATTAATAATATAGATTTGGTGCTTTTGTATACTGAGTCTAATCGAACTTAAGCGATCTCTGCCCCCCCTTCATATTTCAACCATAATATTACTATCCACATCAATTGATGGGTACCCTAAGGATATGCAGCCGACATATGGCATGTCCTCCAAGCTGGGGTAAGCTTAGCATATGAGATTTTAAGGGAATACAGCCATGTTCAAATCCCAATGAAATAGCCTTAGAGTGGACTTGAACTGGTACGAGTGAGATTTGTTTATGCAGCATTCATATCCACTCGGCTGCTATATCTTAAACATGCTGAAAGCCCTTACCACCATATACTGGGGGAAACCCCAAGAAATTACTCAAAACACCAGAGGACCACAGTCACTAATGTCTGGTATGTAAGAAAAAACAGTTTATTTAAATATAAACCAGAAGACCCCAATCACCAATGTCTCATGTGTACGAAAAACAATTTTATTTAAATATAAAAAATTGATTAACATTTAATGTACACTTCATAACTGTTCATTTGTGATACAAATGATAACTCTAGGTCAACAAAAACAAACTTTGAATATCGAAAAATGGCTCTCCATAAAAAATTTAATAAAAACCCTTATATCTCAATAATTATCAAGTTTTAAAAAAAAATCTTGGTAATTTTTAATGTACACCTCATAACTGTTCATAAGAGATATGAATGATAACTGTAGGACAACAAACAAAAAAATTGAATGTTTTACGTAGACAAAGACGGAGACAACGGAATAGTAGAGCTTCACTGCTGACACGCTCAACAATAACATTAAATATACACTTCATAATTGTTCCTTTGAGAGATAAATGATAACTGTAGGTCAACAAATAAAATCGTGAAGGTTTTACTTGAATATGAAAAAATATAGCAAACTCTACAAAAAAAAATCATAAAAACCCTTATATCCCAATAATCATAAGTTTTTTTCAAAAAATATTACACAAGTTTGTCCTCATAACTGTTTATTTGAGATATCAATTATAACTGTAGGGCAATAAATAAAAAACAGAATGTTTTACTTGAATATTTTGGCTACGACTACTACAATGAAGACATCGGATCACCTTAGTAGAGCTGGCATGCTCCACAATACAAAACCAATACAGTCCCCATCCTAGAATATGCAAACACTATCTGGTCACCCATTACCTCCACCACAAATGTCAAACCATCCAAAACAGCCATAGGCTGCATATTATATACTAATACAACATCTACATGATGAGACAAAAATACTCCCCATAAGCACACTTAAAAATACATGCTTTGCAATTAAGACAAAACACCCAACATCATAATCATCCACTACACTCACTGCAGAATGACCTACCAACCCCAGACACATAAAACAAACCATTTTTGACAACAACAACAATTACACCACTATCATGAACACAACCCCAGAACACACCACTTACAACACAAGAAACACAGACATGCAAACAGTCACAAACTAGACTAACAGCACACAACCAAACACAGCTTTAAATAGACAAGCACCTGACATCAACAATAGCGAACAAACCCTCCCACACAATATGTGCACAACACTGGCACTGCTAAAAACAAACAAATCCTGCAGACTATAAGAATACCTACACAGAATAGCCCTCTGACACTCGTCCCACCATAAACTACCTACTGTATCAGCACAACACAAACCTGACCCCGCAAGCCCTCTGAACAGACCCGGTGGATGCTACAAGCCTGCTTGTCCGATGATCTGACCTGCTGGGGTGGGGACTAGATCCTCTCATGTAAGGGGTTAGCAATGACATGATGATCTCATCCAAATGAGGTTCTCACAAAAGACTAGGGAGAGAATTCTTCCAACCAGAGATACTTTGTACCAACATCTGAAGAGAAGTCTTTCATTTGAGGAAACAGCCCACATGTCTATTATGATGTCTGTCAACAGCCCAACTAACCATGGATAGAAAGAGGAGGACAGCAAGTGGCTTCCCATTTAGGCCATACTACCTCTTGCCAGAGATGTGAAATGCAATTGCCTAAATACTTGCTCTCAATGCAAATGTATGAAGACAATGCTGAAGTGAACATGCCAGAAGTAGCTGGGCTAAAACGACTGTCAATAATAACATGAAAATACATGTTTGGTTAATTTTTTGCCTTTTTGTTATTATTGTATTAATGCAGTTTTTAAAGCAATTTTCTATGCAATATGAGAGAATGTTTGCTCCAATTTTGTCTATTTTATTTTTATTTAATTCCTCATACATGCAAACCTAGATATAAAGACCAAAATCACCAATCTCTGTTCAAAATTGCAAAAGTTATGAGGCATAACTTGAAATGACAGAGTACCCAGTAAAGTTTCTATTTGAAGGTTTAAACAAATGAAAAGCTGGTGATGTAACCCATTAATGCCAAGTGGTTCCATATAGATCTTTTTAATGTTTACTTCAAACTCTTTTAATCCTTAGTCGTTATTATTCAGATGTTAAAGGTTTAAGTGGACTGACTTTTGGAATTTTTTCTTAAACAAATATTTTTTCACGTAATGTAAACTTTGGAAATTAAATTCATCACTGACTGGGATTTTCATTATTTGAAGGTATAGAGAAAGGTTTATTTGAAAAAAATGAGTTTTATGTTCCATGAAACCTAGGTTTGAGAAAATAGTAAAATATAGAATTGTATTTAACAATTAAATAAATTTAGAATTTCTTTTGAATATACACACCAAGTTTTCATGCGTAGTATTTACCTGTTTGTTTTATATTGATATTGTTAAAATTTAATCCCTTAACTTTATAGCTTCTATATATTTGTTATATGAATTGTAATCTAACTTAATTTTTTTTTTTCACAGGTTTCTAAAGACAAAGTTCAAGATTGATGAAAGAAAACTTAAACTATGGCCATTGAAGAACAGTTTCCCAAGGGAAATATCAAAAAGGAAATTGATTCCTCAGAATTATTTATTCGAGCAGTTGTATTTGAAGCTTCAAATAGTTTGGGAATTAAGATTAGGCCTATTAAAGATGAAGTAGATTACACAGTTAATCCAAGTTTGAGAAAACGGAAGATATCTTTAACTAGACCTGTGGGTATTAAAGAAGAACCAGATTTTACAATTCCAAGCTTTAAAAGGCGCAAGATATCTTCAACTACACCTGTGGTCTACGGAAACAGTCTCTGTCCAAAACACAAGAAAAACGCAAAACCAGAGGAAATAAAAATTGAGGATGAAAATGAAAAATCTTTCAAAAACTTTAAAAGAAATATCTCTTTTGATGTTCATTTTGATAGAAAAACTGTATCCACTGAAGTGGATTTGAAAGTGAGATACAAATCTAGACCCAACAAAAAGAATTTGCCCTTCAGAAAATATGATAATAATTATCAGAAAAGGTTGAGGTTTGTACCAGTTCCTGCACGTTTGGCCCACAGAGTTAAATTCGTTCATAAACGCAACTTTTCTCGCTTTTCAAACAAAAGGCGAAATACAAATGAGGAAGAAACAAAATTTGAAGAAGAATCAAGATGTGGAAGTTCACTCTCATCTAGAATGGACGAAGCAAAAAAGTCTGAAGAAGAATCAAGATGTGGAAGTTCATTGTCATCTACCAGTGAGAATGCAAGATTTTTTTGTAGTGCAGAATCAGTTCAGGCAACAACATCTAAGCAGACTGTTACTTCCAATAGTTCTGCATTGAATTCCAATGAAAATCCTATGGAAGTTAAAGTTGTAGGGTTTTGTTGTATGATTTGTGAAAAACAAAAAAATATTGAAATTATTGATGTTGAAAAGCAATTAAATTCAAAGGTAAATCCACTACCGAATAATACTGAAGAAAATGATATAAATGTTGAACCTGTCATTGAAAAACTTATTTTTGAAAACGATCCCTTAAAAAAGGAAGAAAAACCTGAGTGCCCAATGTTGGATGATGGAAATGAAATCCAATTGATCTCAACCAAAAACAGTACTCAATGTAAAACAACAGAAAAAGAAGTGACCTCTGAAATAGAAAAGTTTCAAGATGATGATTGTCTTTTGATTGATTATAACAACAGCATAGAAAGCTCTGACGATGAATGTGAAATAGTTAGTTGTGATGCTACAGTACAAATCTAAACAAATTGGAAGTTTTTAATTGGTGATAAAGATAATCATTATTGTACAGTAATTTTCCATAAAATAAATTCCAAAACAATCAACATCTTATATGCATGTTGAAAGAAGGAGAACTATTTTTTGTTGAAGTCTTTTGTTCAAAGAATTAAATCAAAGTTTATTGAACAAAATTTTGTTATTATGACTTTAATTAAAAATGCAAGTCCTTTCTTCCTGGTTTCATTTTGTGTTGTTTTTCTTAGAAGTTTAATTTAATTTACTGCTCACATGACAATAAATTCTCTCATGGCCAGTATTGAGATTATATTTCAAATATGTTAAACTAATTATCTTTCATATGATTTTGAACTTGATCATTCTTTAGAATTACACTCATTATTTTATATCTTTTTATACATTTTACTAATTAGTTAATTTTTAGGTTCGTCTTCTTTTACTATCCTAGGCAATTTATGCCATAGTTTTAAAATGTCACAAATATTGATAGTGCTTGTATATTTTATTAATTTTAAAAGTGCAATAATACCAGAAGTGAGACTTGTTGCAAGTGATGCCCATCAACCATTTAAACGGGATGGGTCTTATCCTGATATATATCAACATTAACAGTGCCAAAAATGTGATTAAATCTTCAAGAACGTCCTAAGGTGTTGCTTTCATTGTCAGACTAAGGTTATTTGTTTCTTACATACTTTACTAATACAATTCATATCTTTCATAGTCACTTTTTCCACAGGATCACAAAAAATACATTTTATATTTTTTTTTTATTTAAGAGTTCATATATTTTCCCCAAATGTTATAAAATATTGTGTCAATGATTGAAGGTATAATAAAAATGATTCAAATTTTTATAAAAATTATGTAGACCCAATCAATTTATATAAAATTTGTCCAAAATGTTTCAAAAATCGAAATTTAATTTGTTTTTGTGATTTTGTTGCTTTGAATTCATTTGAATGCATTAGTAAAATATTTTCTTTACTGTCAAAATAAAAATGGATTTTTTAATAATTTTCTTTAATGGAAATTAAATAATTTAATGGTTTGTTGAAAGAGGCTAAAAGTATTACTGTAATTATGTATTTAATTTATAAATAAATGAACCCAAAAATGATCAATAGGCACAATTTAGTTCTTCTTGTTTTTTGTTTGAAATTTATCATTCACTTCATAATTCTGAAATACGTTTTTATGTTTCTAATTTATAAATAAATGTACCCAAAAATGATCAATAGGTGTACTGCAATTCTTTTTGTTTTTTGTTTGAAATTTATCATTCACTTCATAATTCTGAAATACGTTTTTATGTTTCTAATTTATAAATAAATG
>JARUHE010329912.1:0-10957 GCA_031471125.1 Archaeomysis grebnitzkii | reverse complement strand
TATATATGTATAAAACCAGTGATGCTTATCTCAGTTCAAGAATGGGGAAACAGAAAGAGAGAGAACAGAATACATGCAACGTGTAATTAATCTAAATGAAATTTTTATCATTATATAGCAGACTGGAAAGCGGAGCTAACTGGACTGTTGAGGTGATTGAAAAGCCACGTGCGAACGTGGAAAAACGACAAAGTTGAAAATGAACAATACCTCTGAGACTTTGAGTTATCATTGACATAAAAACTAAGACAAATAGTTACCATTGAAAATATTACATTTTTTATCACTCAAAATGTGTTTTTCACTTACAAGATCATTAAAACTTGAAAATAACCTGATATACTTTATTTTCTTACAGTCATTTCTTTATATTAATGTGCTTTATGATTTAGTGTATACCTTACTAATTAAGAACATTTTAAAGTGTAAAATTTATTCACAATAAATTTATTTGTCATTGGTATATATCTCATAGCATGTATTGAAGGCTAAACCAACGCATATGTGTGTAAATTAAAAGTAAAAACAAACAAAATGATTTGAACAGAGACAGAAAGTTCAAGTTGAAAAATAATTTCTAGTGTGGCCTCGTCGCATGCATTCAATAGGGGCTAACTATAAACCAAACGTTAGCAAAATGTTTCAGCTTAGCCATTATGAAACGTGTGGATTGGCATCCGTATACAAACCCAGCACCAACATGCAAGATCTCTATACTCACAACTCGTAAGAGAAAATATATTGAACAAAATTCTGTTAGTTTCTCAATGGTTTGTGTGTGTTCATATGTATTGCAAAAACATTTCGAAGAAGATGCTCCATCAAATAAAATGGAGGACTATTCAGAACGAGGATAATTGATTGAATGAAGATAGTTTAAAGATGACGTCATCAATGGATTATTGTTCTTCAACAAAATGGAAAATTCAAATATATTTTTGGATCTTTTTCCTAAATCCATTTTTAAAGTTTCTTGACAGTATTTATTTTGCTTCTCATCGGAACACGCGACGCAAAATGTTTAGCTCGTCCAGAAAGTAAATTAAGTTGAAAAAATATATTAATCTAAGGCTATTATAAATTACTTATAATGACCAGGAGACAAGGGTGTGCCGGGTAGGCCAGTATCTGGCTACCCCAGCCGAGTTGTCGTGCTCGTCCTCCTTGGGTTCGTGGAATGCTCCATCAGTTCGGGCGGAAGGGGCTGAGTGGCCGATTTAGATTTCCAACATCTGTAAGAAAATTGCTTTTTTGTTTTATTTGTAAGAAAAAATTGTTATTTTATTTCATTTTATTTTATTTTATATTATTTGTAAGAAATAAATTGCTATTATATTTTTTTATTTTTTTTATTTGTAAGAAAAAAATTATTTTATTTTATTTTATTTGTACGAAAAAATTGTTATTTTATTTTATTTGTAAGAAAAAAATTGCCATTTTATTTTATTTGTAAGAAAAATTGTTATTTTATTTGTAAGAAATTTTTTTTATTTTATTTTATTTTATTTGTAAGAAAAAAAATGTTGAATTAAATTTAAGAAATAGAGATGGTCAATAAAAGGATACTTTTTCAAGTTTGCCAAAAGATTTTTATTTTTATTTAAAATGATCACCTATAGTTGCGTCCTCAGATCAATTTCATCGGAAAAAAATGAAAAATAGGATAACAAAATAACGTTACTTTGTATCTAAAATATAACTTGAAATTGAAAAAAAATGTCAGCTTCTTTTTTAAACACATATTAATATTATCATAGATCAAAGACATATAGATGTTCTATTCAAGAATATTAATGAAGAAACTTAGAACTGGAGTTGTCAGAAAATTCAAAGCAAAAATGAGGCCAGTTACCTTAATATAATGTATTTATCTACGCGATTTCAATGTATTTTTTCTTCTTAGGAAGAATCTTTCCTTTATTAAATCATTTAACCTGTTAAGTGTCACCCTCCGCGAACTTGTCTACGTCCGTAGCGTCACCCTCTCTTGGCTACCGGAACTTATTTCTTTATTTTTTATTTTTTTATTATTTCATTTTTATGAATTTATTTACTTTTGTTTTATTACTCTTGCATTTTTAATAATTTTTTATTCATTTGATGATATTCCTATAATTTTCTATAGGAGTAAACGTCAGATTGACTTTTAAAGTTGAAAACGGTGTATGTCGTCGAGATCAAAATGGTCAAAAACAGGAAAACTGTATAAATCGTGGTAGACAATTAATACTTATATCTTAAATGTTATTTTTGTATAAAACGTATATATTATCACGTATAAACGTTTGATTTAGAATACTGAATATGCTTCATTACAAAATATTACCTTGTTATTGATTCATAGGCTTACAAGAACCGACGATTTACATTGGCTTCTTTGAGAAATATCTTGAAAGAATGCTTAAGACTGCTTATTTGGGTCCAAACTTATACGTTGATTAGTGCATCTATACGTCTTTGATCTATGGTATTACTAACATTTATATCTTGTTTCCTTTTCAAATGTTTATTTATGCTTTATTGAAACTAATATCACACACCTTTCTAATGTATGCTTTCAAACTGGTCGAAATAGACGTAAATTTACAAAATTAATGAAAAGTTAGTTGCCACCGTACATCTGACATCATTTCTAGAACGAAGACTTACTCTAAGTTCTAAGTGAATTTGGCTTATACTTCCATATAGCTATATATAAAAATCTTTTTATTTGTAATGTAGCACAAAACTAATATTTTATGCAAGTCAAAAACAGAAAAGAACTAAATTTTGTTTATACTGTGAATGTAAACAAACAGACAGCTTTTTGAATTTTTTTTTATTAAACTTCTATGAGAACAATCAATTTCGAAAGTGACGTCAGGTTTTTCAATATTTGTGTAGGGAAGCTGAGGAAAGTTGAAATATTTTAATGGTATCCGTCCTGCCTACCAGGTGATACAACGTTTACCCTATTTACCAATTCCTAGATTTATAACCTACTGAAAGCCGATGGTATGTGTGTGGTTGACAGAGAGGGGTGCACAGACCAGCTAGGGAGTTGAGTTGCTTTGAATCCTTGCAGAACATTTAGGCGCCTGCTAAGAGCTTCCTCCACTTATGTTTCACCCATTGGCGAGAGTCCTTCTCCTACCAAAGGCTTAAGAGTGTTGTTTATGAACTGAGGGAGGTAAAAGTTTCTGGAGTCTGTGGTGTCTCTGCGGGGTTGCTTCTTAAGGCGGGATTTGACGGCATTACGCGATAGTTGCATGGTAGTGTTACCAAACTGTGGCACTCCGGTGTTGGTCGTCTTGACTGGACAAGAGGGATTGGCAGCTCTCTTTAAAAGGACGGGACACCGGAGACTGCAACTACTTTTGCGGTATCACGCTTCTAAGTGTCCCTGGTAAAGTACGTTGGTATCTACCCAGCGCGGCGTCCTGACACAGAGACGCTGTCAAGAGTGGAGGGGATAGATTCCATTACTTGCCGGTAAGATCTAGGGTGAGACAGGACTGTGTTCTAGTTCCTTCTCGGAGACACCCGTGGAGGACCTCGCATGAGCTGTATGCAGAGAAGCCATGGTCACTGTGAAGACTTGAGTAATGCAGGAAGAGCATAAGCATGGGTGTCTTATTATTATTTTAGTAGTAACTTAAATTCTGAAGAGCATTCAATTACTTTAGCAAAGAATAAACTTTAATAAATGGTGTTGATAGGTTCTTGGGCCATAACTAAAAACTGTAGCCTAAGACAGGACATTATTTCTTGATTAGTTAAAAACAAAGAGCGAGTTTGAGATTTCTTTATTAATTGTTAAAAAATGCAACAATTCTTGTCTCAATGTGGTTAATGTCTTGGACAGAAAGGTACGCCGAATGTGTGTTATAAAGCACATATGACATAATTTTTAAATAACAACGTTCGTTGGTGAATGCCTTTTTAAGGTTCCTCAAAAAAATTGTAATTAAGAGTTTTCTTAAGTTCGTAAAGATCTTGTAACAATCCCATTTTTTATAGAAACATGATGTTCGGTTCATGCTTTTAATTAAGACAAACTTGGAAAACGCGTTCGTTTGAAGATCATTACTAGGGAGGGGGAGGGTATCAATTATTTTCTGTCATATGCTGGTAAAAATCGGTAGTACAGTCAACGTTTGGATATAATAATAATAACAATGGTCGACATAATAATAATAACAACGATAAATATAATAAGAGCAAAAACAACTTTACTTGTCTTTGATGAAATCTCTTAGCAGAAAAATAAGCACAATAAGCACAATAACAACTCCTGGAATGAGAAACCATAAGCTGTAATCCTCTGCACAATCACATGTTGTGTCCTTTTCCACGAATTTACAAGACCTAAAAAATAAAAACGCTTTTCAAAGATTATTAAAATAACAATTTAGATTTTAATTAATTAAAACATTGACACCTCTCTACGATTATTGTTAATAAAATTGTAAACAATCGTACCGAGTGCTAGTAACCTCGTATACTAGTATATACCTTAATGTTATTCCATATACTCCTATTTATTTGTTGATTGTGCATTAACAGTAGGTTTACTATATTGCTCCTTTTACAATATAAACTTGAATAAGCACACATACGCACATCATAAGACAACAAAGAGACGTCAATCAATGTTTTAACGGATCATTATTTCCAATAAAAATTTTGAAGCAAAATTTTGTGTTACTTATGTAATGTATTCCATATATAATGGATATAATGGTGTATAAAGATAACTCATCATTTTCCAAGTAATTTCAATTATGTTTAGCTTTACAAGTGTCTAAAACAAAATTAATTTATGAAAAATCTCAAAAATTTAAGTATTCAGTAATTGATAATTTTTTTTTCAAGTAATTTGCTGTTAACTTAAAATTTAAACTCTTCTGGAGTTTATTAATAGTTTTATTAAGTTATTAAGTGTCGCCTAATTTATTTTCGTGTAAATATCTGGAGTCGATATTTAAATATCAAACTTTATATAATCATAGATCGGCCGGTAATTTTTTTTAGATATACTTAGTTTGTGTAAGTCGATCGTCTTTTGTTTTCCTTCTTGTTTTATCGATGTGTAATCCAATTTGATTGACACTTCTTGGTTTTTGTGCAATCAGTGCTCGAGTTTCATTCTAACCATTTGTATTTTTTATTTTTAATGAATATTCAACCATCACTATCTATAAATGAAATAATATATACTATCGCTCAAGAAATAAGAGGCCTTGTCAAATTTGTATATTACTTGTATTGTATAGTTTTTAATTTTTACAAGTACCTATATACATATATGTAAACTGTTAAGCTATGTGTATATGTACATGTAGTTAGCATCATAAAAGTTTTAATTATAGCTATATACAATTTACCAAACTTTTATAACCTGGCCATAAGAAATACCAAACGTTTTTCAAAGTTGTTTAGTAAACATATAAATTAAAAAAAATAGAAGCATTGGGTATTTTTGTCGTTGTTAGCAACCATATAAATAAGAAATGATTTGAAGACTCACCCAGGACAGGTGCAAGTTCCGTTGGTACATTGGAAGTCCTTGATGCACTTCAGTTGGTCTGCGTCGCAGTTCTTCTCCTCTGGGAGGGACGTCACGCATGTGTCAGTCTCATAATTGTAGATTAGACCACTTCAAAAAAATTAGAATTTATAAACAAATGAAAAATAATTCAAATAATAACATGATTTTAAAGACTTAACGTCCAAATGAACTTATGGTCAATTGTGTTGTAAGAAATTAGTTTACATTTTGGGTTTTGTTGAGAGAAAAATATCGACATGACATGGCAGTGTAAGAAGAACTACCGAAGAGAGAAACCACTTTCATTATTTCTCTAATAGTTTGAGGAGTGAACTCTGAACAGCTGACAGTGGAACTGTGAAATTATTTGTGGTCTGTGGTAGACCCATATAAAGATTTTTAAACAGTCTTTCAAGATTTGTCCTGTAGAAGCCTATGTAAATTGTATGTTTTTTAAGCATATAAATCTATGAAAAAAATGTATTGTGTGATAAAATATATATTCAACATTGTAAATCAAACACTTATACGTGATTATATATACGTTTTATACAACATATAACATTTCAAATGAAACAATTAAATGATTTAATAAAGAAAAAATTCTTCCCAATTAGAAAGAAAATACATTGAAATTACATAGATAAATAGTGTGAGCCTAATTATATTAAAGTATCTGGCAAATCTCGGCCATGATTTGCAATTGAAAATTCTTGAATTGAGTATCTGTGCTTATTTTATCTATGGTTATACCATAGATGAAAGAAGCACAGATACACAACTCAATAACTTTCAATGATGAATTATGGATCAAGAGTTGCAAGATATTTCGGCCGAAAAGATGCGAGATACTTTAATTAATTAGAGTCACAATATTTTTCTATGTGATTTTTTTTCTTGGGACGAATATTTTCTTTATTAAATCATTTATTTTTTATAATTCAAATGTTATTTATTGTATAAAACATACATATAATCACGTATAAACGTTTAATTTACAATATTGAATATATTTCATTACACAATATTGTATTGTTATTGGTTTATTGACCTCTACGGAAACTTATTTTTAAAGACTGCTTAGACTGTTTATAGCCTTGAGTGGTGTATCTATGCTTCTTTAATCTATTAATATACCATCAGGACAACGTTACTTGCTACAAAATCCCAAAACATGTAATTGATTCAAAGGTTGATCACCAAGTTTATGTATTTTTCGTAAAGTCCAAAGAGTTACAACTAAATACTAAATTGTTTTGAAATCAGAATTACTATACTCTTGCGTTAGGCATACCATTCTGCAACCTGCTTATTAATTCTTAACAATACTGTTTTTATAATATATATGCATACACTGAAGAACTAAGTAATTCATTTTACAAATTTAAATTTAAATAAATTTAAAAAAGGTAGAAAACAAATAAAATAAACTCACTCATTACATTCACAAACACAGTTAAGACATTCACTGTTTTCTTGGTTGCAAATGGAGTGGTCAATCACAATATCTGAACCCTCAGATGTTGACTGTGTGGAACTGGTCAGGTCTGACTCTACACAACAACTTCTGCCTTGCAAGCACGTGGCTGAAATACATTACAAATTATTTTTTGCCATCAATAATCTCAAAAGATTCGAAAATTGGCAAAGTTTTCGACCATCAAAACTATTATAAATCGGATTTTTCTTTATCAGAATGTCTCCATATTATGAAAATATGCTAAAAATTATCACAACATTTCACAAACTAAATAAAATATGCCATAAATTATTTGAACCTTTCAGAATATATAGAAATGTTTCAGAAGTTATAAAAATATATCCAACAAATTATTGAAATGACTAAATAAATGTTACACTATTGAAAATTTTTATCAGTAGTGCTTTTGTGTACATGAATAATTAATTTGATAAATTATTCCTGGCATTGCTCATTAAATAATAATAATAAATAATAATAAATAATAAAGAATATTTTTCAATAACATTTCAATTTGTAAAACTATATTATTTAAAATAACTACTCAAAATTTCTTTAAACACTGTATACACTAATTAAAAACATTTACCACTAACTATAATTATAAAACAGTATTCTTTCTCTCTACATTGATTTGATATTGATTATTTCATTATTTTAAACATGAAACGGACTATTTTTCTGATTATACTGGAAATGTACTTACTGGGAAACACAAAATCAAAACACGCCGGTGTTATCAAGCAAGACACATGAATCTCATATGAAAACTTGGTTTCAATTACAGACTTAAGTTGTGTTCTTTACCGCACTTTTTCTTGATTTAATTAAATTTACTTTGATATAAATTACATTGACATAAGGTTATACGATTTTTATTTAAATCAAGAAAAAGTGCTGTCGAAAACACAACTTTAATAGATTTTGTAGTTTGTACTTATAAATGATTTCTTATGTGACCTTTGTTTATTACACGATAGTACATTTGGAATTTAATGGTTGAGAAAAGTTACATACAAACTAAACATAGTGAATAAGTTATAAAACAAAGGAACAATAAATAATGATAATGATAATAAAAATAATGATACTAATAACAAGAGTAAAAGGAACAATACAAACAATAACAGCAGCAATACAAATAGTAGTAATAACAAAGCAATAATAATAACAGTTTCAGTAATAACAAAAACAGTTATATTAATAATAATAACAACTTTGGTAATAATAAAAACAATTATATTAATAATAAAAACAATAATAATAACAACTTTAGTAAGAATAAAAACAATTGTATTAATAACAAAAACAATTATATTAATAATAAAAACCAAAACAAAATTTAACTTTATTAATAATAAAAAAAATTATATTAATAACAAAAACAATTATATTAATAATTCAAACAATAATAATAACAACCTAAATAATGATAAAAACAATAATAATAACAACTTTAGTAATAATAAAAACAATTATATTAATAATAGAAACAAAAACAATAACAACTTTAGTAACAATAAAAACAATTATATCAATAATAGAAACAATAATAATAACAACTTTAGTAATAACAAAAACAATTGTATCAATAAAAAAAACAATAATAATAACAACTTTAGTAATAAAAAAAACAATTGTATCAATAATAAAAATTTTAGTAATAACAAAAACAATTATATTAATAACAAAAACAATAATAATAATAACTTTAGTAATAAAAAAAACAATTGTATTAATAATAACAACTTTAGTAATAACAAAAACAATTATATTAATAATAAAAAAATAATAATAACAACTTTAGTAATAACAAAAACAATTATATTAATAATAAAAACGAAAATAACAACTTTGGTAATAACAAAAACAATTATATTAATAATGAAAACAATAATAATAACAACTTTAGTAATAACAAAACAATTATATCAATAATATAAACAATAATAATAGTAGCTTTAGTAATAACAAAAACAATTATATAAATAACAAAAACAAGAATAATAATAACTATAGTAATAACAAAAGCAATTATGTTAATAATAAAAACAATAATAATAACAAATTTAGTAATAACAAAATAATTATATTGATAATAAAAACAATAATAATAATAACTTTAGTAATAACAAAATCATCTATATTATTAATAAAAACAATAAAAACAACAATTTAGTAATAACAAAAACAATTATATTAATAATATAAACAATAAAAATAACAGCTTTAGTAATAACAAAAACAATTATATAAATAACAAAAACAATAATAATAATAACTATAGTAATAACAAAAACAATTATGTTGATAATAAAAACAATAATAATATTAATTTTAGTAATAACAAAATCAATTATATTAATAATAAAAACTATAATAATAACAACTTTAGTAATAATAAAAACAATTATATTAATAACAAAAACATTTATATTAATAATAAAAACTATAATAATAACAACTTTAGTAATAATAAAAACAATTATATTAATAATAAAAACAATAATAGTTCCGTATTTCATAATCATTAACAATTAAATAATTAATAATAAAAAATAATTCTCAATCGCTCTACGTTTAATCTTCACAATAACTGTGCGTTTGTAATCATTTTCACAAAAATCAATATAATTTACGATACAAATAAAAACTTTACTAAACTCTAAATAAAAATTTATTTGAAAGGTTATTCATTACGTTTATTTAACACTAAATTTAACTTTTGTATATGTCATTCATTTACAGCTTTGAATAATTAGTATAATTAATATAATAATATTTAATTAAAATAATTAATATAATCAATATAATTAGAATAATTAGTATAATAAGAATAATTAGTATAATTAATATATTTAATATAATTAATATAATCAATATAATTAGAATAATCAATATATTCAATATAATTAGAATAATTAGTATAATTAATATAATTAATATAATTAATATAATAAATATAATAAATATAATTAAAATAATTAATATAATCAATATAATTAGAATAATTAGTATAATTAATATAACTAATATAATCAATATAATTAGAATACTTAGTATAATTAATATAATTAATATAATAAATATAATTAAAATAATTAATATAATCAATATAACTAGAAAAGTTAGTATAATTAATGTAATTAATATAATAAACATAACTACTGTAATTAATATAATTGATGTAATTAATATAATTGATGTAATTAATATAATTAATATAATTAATATAATAAATATAATTAAAATAATTAACATAATCAATATAATTAGTATAGTTAACATAATTAATATATTTAATATAATTAATGTAATTATTATAATTAGTATAATTAATATAACTAAAGAATTAATATAATTAATTCAATAAATAAAATAAAAATAATAAACATAAATACTCTAATTAATATAATTAATATAATAAATATAATTAAAATAATTAGTATAATAAGTATAATTTTTCTAATTAATATAATTGATGTAGTTAATATAATTAATATAACAAATACAATTAAAATAATTAATATAACTAATATAATTAGTATAATCAATAAAATAAATTTAATGAATATAATAATTATACTAAATATAATTAATATAATTAATATAATTAATATAATTAATATAATTAATATAATAAATATATTAAATATATTAAATATAATAAATACAATAAATATAATTAATATAATTAATATAATAAGTATAATTAATATAACTAATAGAATTAATAGAATTAATATAATAAATATAATAAATATAATAAATATAATTAGCATAATTAAAATAATCAATATAATCAATATGACTAATATAATTAATTTATTTAATATAATTAATATCTTCTTCTTCTTCCCAGCTTCTCCATACTCGGGGTCGCCGTTGCGAATGAGCCTTCTCCACGTATTTCTGTTGTTGGCCATCTCTAGGTTTAAATTCTTCTC
>JARUHE010329911.1:0-19155 GCA_031471125.1 Archaeomysis grebnitzkii | reverse complement strand
GTGGGTGTGCGCGTGTGTGGGTGTGTGGGTGTGTGCGTGTGGGTGCGTGCGTGTGGGTGCGTGCGTGTGGGTGCGTGCGTGTGGGTGCGTGTGGGTGCGTGCGTGTGTGTGGGTGCGTATGCAAGTGTGTGGGTGAGTATGCGAGTGTGTGGGTGAGTATGCGATTGTGTGGGTGGGTGTGCGAGTGTGTGGGTGCGTGTGCATGTGTGGGAGTGTGAGAGTGTGTGGGAGTGTGAGAGTGTGTGGGAGTGTGAGAGTGTGTGGTCGCGTGTACGAGTGTGTGGGTGCGTGTGTGTGTGGGTGCGTGTGCGACTGTATGTGCGTTCATGCGTACATTTGCGTTGGTGTTAAATGTAAAACAAAAATTCAAAAAATTTGCTAACAGTACAGGAAAACTTTATAAAAAATAAAACTACTACCGACGACGACGACAACAATACAGGTGGCAGTATAATAAACAGCTTCGCTTCGCTTTCGATTGATAACCACACCACAAGACTGGCCCACTAAATGGATCCACAATAGCACAAGTGAGGTAATCCACATTGAAATACAGTAGAACGTCGTCGTGTTGATGTTTTTCGACATCGCTAAAAATATGTATTTTCATCGCCCAAGAATTATGAGTTCTTCAATTGAAAAAATCACAAATGGATCGACAATAGCACAAGTGATGTAAGCTCTATGTTATTTGCATGTGGGTTACCTCACTTGTGCTATTGTGGTTCGAAATATACAATTCTCAATTCTTTAAGGAGCTTCAAAAATACAGTAAAATAAAAGATATTATCAATTTATAAATAGATTCATGTTTTAATCCTTTAACGCCTGAAAGGATTAGCTGCTCCCACATAATAAAGTAATTTTCAATGTATTTCAATCCTTATTTAATTTTTATTCAGGAGTTAAGGGGTTAATGTTGACTGTAATTTTTTTTCAGGAGTTAAGGGGTTAATGTTGACTGTAATTTTTTTTCAGGAGTTAAGGGGTTAATGTTGACAATCGCCAAATGTAGATTTGCATACAAATATTTTAGTTAAATGGAACTCTTTTTCCCCATTGAGTTTTTACATAACAAAAAATGAATTATCCGAAAAAATATACAATGTATTTTTAATACTAAAACATAAAACTAAAAACACCTCATTATAAAAATAAAAGTAAAGATTTAATAATAATAATAATAATAATAAATTATAATAATAATAATTATAATGACCGTAATAAAAAAAACACTTAGGAAATGACATATTTATACGACTGGAAAACTATAACGTATGCCCAGGTATTGTTCCAAACAATTAGCCACTGATATTTCACACTACCTACTTCAATGTAAAAACACTGGGCTCTAGTTATTAAGGTTTGAATGGACTTTGTAAATCATTAATCTGTACAAGGACAAATTACGAGTCTACAGCAAAGGTGGTTTTTAATGTTAAATTCAACGTATTTTAGTATTTATGGTAATGTAATGGGTTAACGTGTTGAAGGGTTGGCGTGCTTATGAAGTTGAATTCGAGTTAAAAAATATTTTGGTGTTTGGATATCTTGAAAGAAGTTATTTGACGATGAACATTTACAAGAAATTCAGTTTCAATTACCTTTAAACCCTTCAAAATAAAATGAATGATCTCCCAATTTACAATCTAGGCTCAAGTTCTTGAAGTTGTTAAATGTTAAATAATTATCCTGCGTAGGTTTTAATTTCATTTAATTAATATTAATATTCGAGTTTGAAGAAAAGAATTATTCAATCAACATTACAAGTATATATGTTCATGATATGAATATAAAATATCCATACATATATTTATTTATTTTTTTATGCATCAATCTAATCTTCACATAATATGTGCACATTTTATAATTTTTAATGTTACCTTAAATGTATTTCAGACTTTGTGCCAATAATTATACAGGCGTTAAAAGGTCAAGAGATATTTTAGAATCATAACAATTTTGAATTATTTTGAAAACAATTTTATCAACACAACCATCCGAATGTGACATCTTTTGGTTTAAATAATGTATTGTTGGAGAAGATCAGTCATTCGATTTTACATGAAAAAATTTTCTACCCCACTGAGCTTGGTCTTATTTACCTAAGTTGCTTCAACGGCCTTAGCCACGTTGAAACACAGCTTCCCGTCTGATCAGCGAAGTTAAGCAACTTTGAGTCTGGTTAGGACTTTGATGGGTGACCGCCTGAAAACACCAAATACTGTTGGCAAAAACCCGGCGGTTAATGTCCACTGGGGCCAAATATAAATAGCAAAAAATATAATATACCCAAGTTGCACAGCATAACCCAACACAGACCGGAAACCTAAATAGTTGTGTGAACAGGGAATTCAATGTTCTTAAAAAGACCACAATCTCCTGATTTATTCATAAAATTCAGTTACAAGAAAGCATAAGCGACAAAAACATGATTATAGCAGAAGTCAATATTTTTATCACGTAACAACTACTTCTTAGAACAACAGAATATATACAAATATTCATACTTTAACTTACAGCATACATGGATCTACAATAGCACAAGTGAGGTAACCCACATTTAAATAACAGAGCTTACCTTACTTGTGCTATTGTTGATCCATATATAGTCGCGAATCTTGAAAGCAAACACATTGTCAGAACACTATTTCATTTTAAAAATACAACTACAAAAATTACAGACTAAAAGATGTAAAATTAAATACTTACTCCATCTGGAAGAAATAGTTGGCTTCTTATTAGTATTGCCAAGACTAATACGAATATAGACATCATTCGGTTCACCATTTTGCTTTATAAAAAGGAAAAGAGAAGAAATAGTCACTTATCTCACCAAGATATTTTTCGTGCATTGATTAGTATCTTGAAAAAAATGAAAAAACACAATTTCAGACTTTCACCACACTTATTTCCAATGCATTTTTGGTTTATTTTTGAATATTTCTTATGCAAAAAATATTCAGGATTCATTTTGGGTATTTTTTCATTATATGTTTATGATAAGGACAGAACTTGAATGTCGAGTACTGCTATCACCAGCTGCAACACTGAATAAGGAATTTTGCTTCTTTTCAATAAAAAAAAAGGAAACCAATTTCAATCAAAACTCAAGTTGTTCAAATCGCTAGCCATTTAATCCCATACAATAAGGATAATTTCAACACAAATTCAACGCATTTTAGTTCATATGGTAACAGCCAGGCATTAAAAAGTCAATGCAAAGATACAAAATAATGAAAATAAAACTACTTGATAATTATCGATTATCAATTTTTCAATGTTATCAAACATATAATCAAATCAATTAATGCGAAGTTATGTGGACCACTTGAGGCCAGAGTAATTGTTCTATAAAGACTAAACTACGTTGAAGTAGTATTGAAGACAACTGCGTTCCAACCCAGCTTCAAATGGTTAAATGAAAGAGCAACGAATCATTCGACATAATTTGTGGACAATAGGCCTAATGTATTTTAATGAAAGTGAATTATTTACATCATGATTTCTGGTTTTTAGTGTTTAGTTTTAAAGTAGTAATATTTTTCAATGTCGCGGGCATACATTTAAAGTTAATTCACCTCAGTACTTGTTGTCGACCCCACTCCATACCAGGCCAACAATTTAGGGGTGCCACATATTCCACTCCAATAGTAATTCCTATGGAGCATGTGGCCATCATAGCTCTGCAAGTCCTTACACGACATTGAAGATGGAGCCGCCGCATCTCAGTAATTCAGCTTTCGCTTCTCATATACTTGAACAACAAAGTCTTATTCAACTGTACTACCGCCCAAGAAATGAACCTCTTAACAGAAAATTATTTGCAATATACAGTTTTGAATTTTATAATTATGTTGAAAACAATAAAGTCAATACAACCATCCGAATGCAACATCATTTGGTTTAAATAGCGCATTGTTCGAGAAGATCAATCATTCGATTTTACATGAAACAATGAACTGTACATTTACATATATTTCAGTTGACGAAACTCCTATTTTTCGACGATAGTACCATCTAATTACTTATGTATTATAATGAATGAACTTTGAACAGCTGGAGTTAGAATATTTATTTCACATTTATGCCCACAATATCAAACTATTATTAAAGTCACTATAAGGCTGATTCCTTGCTTGTCTTACACTATATAGCAGCGTGAAACAATACGTCTTCTCTTTACGCATTTTAGAAGGATTTTGGTATACATACAGAATATGGTTATCTCCACAAAAAAATCATAAAACCCAAAAGTTCGAACACTTGCGAAGTCTGAACAATGCCCAGTTACTTTAAAATAAAATACTCGGTAGGACATGTAGACTTCATAAAGGAATACACATAGTTAAATTCAGCTGCTCTTATAATACCACAGGCCAATACTTTAGTGGCGTCACATTGTCCACTCCAATAGTAATTCCTATAGAGCATGTGACAAACATAGCTCCAAAGCATTGCCCTGTAATACCAGTAAGTAAAAACACACATCATATAGTTAAATATAAAACTTCATTATAGCTATGAATATACATATGTTGCACACTAAAAACGCATACAAAGCGTAGCTCCGACAAGTTTACTTCAGACTTTAAAACTTAATTTTTTCACAAACTTTGGAAACTACATCAGTACAGTCTTGAAGTATCAAGTATAGTATAAAGTATCACGTGGGAGTTATTTTATAGGAAAATATTCCTTAAACAACAAATAATCCCTGTTCGAACTTTTAACAAAATAATTTTAGTTTTTACTCAAATTCGAACATTTATTAAATGTTCGAACACCAAGGACAATGCAACAAATGTCACGCAAGGAAATGAATTAACCAGGTAAGTATTGTTTTAAAATAAAAGCCTTATAATTAATAGAAATAGATGTTTACGAGATGATGTCAGCATCATGTCCCTTCAGCACAAATAAGCTTTAAATATCTTCATTTTCACCAAGATTTTTTTCTTGATGTAATAGAAGTGTAAGGACACAATACCATTCACATGCATGCCACACAAACACATGCGTACACATGTAGGTTTGACACCACAAAACCCAAATCAAATTGTAAAAGAAAAAAGAAAAATACCAATAGATAAATTAAAGAATTGGCTTAACAAGCTCAGTGCACAATGTCTAAGGTGACTCTCTTAAAGTGCTCCCCCTAACTGTAGGACAACAGCGTATTATTGAGTTCACGCTTTGGACATCGTGGTTCATGGGGTTTCGAATGGGTATTCTTCCAATTTAGCGGCTGGAAAGATTTTTTTGGACACCGTTGAGGGTCAAAGTGAAGGAACTTTGGACATGGCTAATAGGCGTTTGTTTTGAAAATCAATTTGAAAAAAGCTTAAACACAATAAAATATATATGTTCCCGTGGTGAGAAATTAAAAAATACAGTATTATAGTAATTATTTGATAAATATATGGTTAAAATTTAAGTACTTTTCCAAATTTAAGTCCATTTTTAGACTTTTTCTTCAAAATTCAAGTACTTTTTTATTTGGTCAAAGGGAATTAGCTTTGGACATGGCTAATAGGAGTTTTTTGCTAAAAAGCACTTTGTGAGAAGCTTAAATACAATAAAATATATATGTTCCCGGGGTGATAAATTAAAAAAAACCGTATTACAGTAATTACTTGATAAATAAGTGGGCCACTTGTGAAACATACGTCTGTCACGTGTTTTCACCAGCTGGTCCACTAAAGATCAGATTCCAATCGAAGTCGAATGATGAATAAAATTTTAAGTACTTTTTTCTAAATTAAGTACTTTTTCAACTTTTTTTTTGTGTTGTTTTTCTATGGTTAGGTTGTGTTTGGCGAGTTTATATAGTGCCTAGTTTAGTTAAAGAAAATTCAAGTTTAAAATCGGCTAGTAGTTTCTTTTAAATGTACTTCTTGGTACTATTTTTTTAACCGCTAGCATTTCACTCACTCAAGTGTTCAGCTCTCATTAAAACGTCTTGCTGCTCACACCCAGAACATTAAAAAATCCATTTTATGGGTTATGAAATGAAATTATTATTAATTTAAGGTATTTATTTCATAATTCTTGTATGTTTGTTTCATAAATTAAAATTTGGCGATTTCCGAAATAAAAAATGAAAAATAAATTTATTTCATAAGTTTTAAATTTTCAACATTCATTACTTTCGTTCAAATAAGTTTCTTGCTCTGACAGCATTATAAACAAATTCAACTGCTGTCGTACAGTGTTCAAAGCATCTTCACTTTCAACTTTTATTTTACTATGAATGCTTTATTTAACTGTTTAACATACGTGAGAATCAGGTTATGTTGAGTTTGGCGAGTTCCTATAGTGCCTTGCTCTTATATAATTAAAGTTTTTAAAAAAAATGTACCTTTTGGTACTATTTCCTAGCTTCTAGTATTCCCCTTACTCAAACTAAAGTGTTCAGTTTTCATTTAACCCATTCGTGCCTACGGTCCGTTTAAACAGACAGCTAAAGATTACGCTCTAACAAGCTTAATTACTTTGGAAACAAAATAAACTTCAGGCAAAACTTCGGGAAACTTCAAGCACGAATGGGTTAAATGTCCTGTTGTGAGGTAACCAAGTGATTTACTATAATACTTTTTTTAAATTTCTCACCATGGGAACATAAATATTTTATTGTGTTTAAGCTTTTTTGCAAAGTGATTTTCAAAACAAATCCCTATTGGTCATGTCCAAAGCTCCTTCATTTTCACCAAGTTTTTTTGTCAACATCTAATAAAAAAAGTTTGGTAAATATTACCAAGACGGGCCCAATTGTACATCAACTGCATGTTCTTAAATAATCGTTCAGTTAGGTTGTGACGTCACGCCCGGTTGACGTCATACTTTTAAATAAGACTTAGGCTACATAAACCAGTATTCAAGTAAATCTTAGCATTATCATGATCCACCAAACAAAACCTAACCTGACTTTGATCCTTAATTGGTTTTTGGTGGCCAAAAACATTATTTGAGGTGTAAATTTAGCCAAAGTCTTGTTTCAACATATGACGTGGTAAATATTACCAAAACGGACCCCATGGTACAAAAAGGATTTGGTTTGTTCTTGACTTCACGCCCGGGTGACGTCATTTCAAAGAAGACTTAGGCTACATAAACCAGTATTCAAACAAAATCTAACCGGACTTTGCTCCTTAAATGGTTTTCGGTGGCCAAAAACAAACACTATTTAAGAAGAAAGTTTAGCTTAAGTCTTGTTTCAACATATGCACAACCTGACGTATGATTTGCCATATATATGTTCTTGTAATTACTTTAAAATTGCATCTATTTCAATAGTTTGTAGCTTAATGAACATATTTAATCATATTAAAGTTTTTATGAAAGCTATTTTTGCTAAGAACTCGATAGAAAAAAAGGGTCTGTGATGGTAATATTAACCGAATAATTAATAAATTGATTTCCAAATAAACGTAATAAATATTTAAATATCTATTGGAAAAAATAATGGCAATCTTTTAGTTTAAGGGTGGTAATACATCTGAGTGAAAATGTCCTTAATTATAAAAATGTAGTTCCTATATATGTATGAATAGTTGGCACTATAGGAACTGGCAAATCACAACCTAACCTGATGCTCACATATGTAAGATGAGGTTACATAGGGGCAGAATTTCTTACCACTACCAAACACGGTAATGCCAAAAGAACAACTAAAGCCCATAAATGTTAAGCTTGTGAAAAAATATCAAGATTTTTAAAGATTTTAGTTCTTCTTATTAATATATTTACACATTACATACAAGAGTCAGGTTAGGTTATGTTTTGTATTTTATACCTGCTTCTTACAAAAAAATTTCCAGAAGTTTTAATTTCAAATTTCATTGAAGGTAACTTTTTGAGTTTCACCCGGGTGACTGTCAAAAAAGCGGTCTTATTTATGAATATGATGGGAGAAAATGATAAACTTTATATGTTTGGACAAACTTATTTTATTTCTTAATTATATTGTTTTTTGTTTTTTGTTAAATAGAACAAATTATTTTTTCAGTGCTTGAATAGACTGGAAGTCGAAAAACCATCAAAATGTCTGAGATAAATTCATCTCGAGACACTGGTAGAGCACTGAGACAAACGCTCTACACAGCTTTGTTGGCATTAGGCTTAGATGCAAAACGTCTCGAACAAGCCGAACGGACACCAGTCAATGCAGAGATGTTCACAAGAATGAACAAACAGATTGGAGATCATCTACTTTATTTTCTTTTTTGGCACATCGACCGTGATATTCCGAACAAGTGCTTCAAGGACTGTTGGCCGATTCTCGACAAAAAAGGAGAAGCCTTGTTCTATAAAACTGCTTTTGACTTGTACAAAACATTAAGCCAGGTGAGAAGCTATATCTGATGTTTCAATTTTATATTAAATTGGTTTAGAAGCATTGTGTCATATGGATGGATAATGAAAAAGTGAAGTAACTGACAATTGAATGAACTCTATTGAAAGTTAACCTTTAATTATTCTTTAAAAACTCAGTCTAAAGATTAATTTTTGAAAGTATTAATTTAATTTAGTAATCATATTAAAATACAATATTTCAAAATTATAATAAAATTAATGGTCAATAGAAAGTTGCCACATACCCAAATTTGACTTTTTTTCTTTATAATTAGCTTATAATTTATGTATATATAAATTTAACTTGTTTGTTAACATATTAAAAAAAATTATCTCATCTGTAAAAGTCATAAATGTAGGAATAGTAGATGTTCTACTTACACAACACATTACCTACATTAAAATTTGAATATTATATGATATATGATATGATATAATATTTGTTAATGATTTATGGTAGTCACCCTACAGTATTTATTAGAATAAACATATGTCATTGTTTATACATACATGTTTGTTTTTTGTATTTGATTGATACCCAATTTATAGTTATAAAATTTTATAATACAACATTTGAATAGAAACTAAGCATAAAAATTGGCATACCAAACTTAATTTTTGATCTAGTACGAATAAATGTTACATTTGTTCAATCAGTTTGCTCTCCTTGGAATTACACGTTTGTTTTTAATGTTTATTTTCAGTTATATCAAGCTAATAATTGTTTTTTGGCAAAATAGATGAAAAAAGTTATCTTTTCAGAAAAATGGAATTACAGCCATCATAGTTTCCAAAACGGTGGTTCTTCCGGGAAATCGCAAGTTTGTGGCAACCCTGACCTCACTTATACGAATGGCTCTTCAAAGTACCGTTGCTAGGCGTGGCGGTTCCCTTTTTCCTCTGTTACACATGCCGGTGTTCACTCAAAATGGTTTAAAAAACAACTCAAAAATGAAACTCATAGTTGCATTGAAGTGTCATCATCGGAACAATTTTATTCGTAATGTGAAAATTCATCAAAACAATCTTCAGAAGTTGAGAGAATTGGCAAAGTATGTTTTGTTCCTCACATGGACCGACAATAGCATAAGTGAGGTGAGCTCTGGCCTATTTCAATGTAGGTTACCTCACTTGTGCTATTATCAATCCACATGTTTTGTTTATTTCTATTTATTATATTTAAATATTTTGTCTTTGTTAAATATTAAATTAAACATAAGTTATAATACTTAAACAATGGTAAATCACTCTCTGGTGAACACTAGCTTATGAATTTGTGGGAATTAATTGTTCATGTGGTTTAAAGAGTGAACCCTGGACAGCTGAGGGCAGCAGTTTGAAAATTTCCTTAACAATTGTACTTAAACTTCCACTCAAAATAAAAATTTAGTACTTAAGTTTGAAAAGTAAGACTTAACCTTTGAAAAAAGTACTTTAATTAAACCTAAAAATATACTTTAAACTTGTATTAAACTTAAAAGGTACTAAAGCTTGAACCAGAGTGCCAAAAAAATATTTTTTCATTTTAAAGAGGACATTCAATTTTTATCTTTTTTGAGTTTTCATTGCAGAAAAAAGCTATTTTGTGCTAATTTTTGTTTGGGTTGAAGAGGATAAAAAGAAATCTTGAAGGACAAAAAACCCTTGTTTTTGGCAGCATGACATAAACCTTAAGGCTATATATTTTACAAATAATCTACAATTTATAATCACTACCTTGATCATCAATATAATTATCAACTGATGCCATGGCAAAATATAAATACTGTATTTAAAAAATAATGTACAAATAACACAATAGCTCTCGACCACTAAACAACATCCATGAGCCACAAACTACGTGTCTCTTATAATTCTAAATATAATCATTTTGCATTAGATCAAACTCCTTTTCTTAGATTGGATACTAAATAAAGAGACATTGGAAATACTGCGGAACTATAAGTAGAAGATGTGCACAATGCTGCAAAATTAAACATCGTTATAAGTTCAATTAGTTCATGGCTAAGAAGTTTAAGTCATTGCTTATTAATGTATATAGAGTTATTATCCAACATATTAGGCCATCATACAGAAAAGATTGAATTTAAAAAATAGAACCGTAAACTTAAAATAGTACTATAAACTTGATAATAGTGTCAACCCATTCATGCCGACAGTCCGTTTAAAAATACATTCTAACAAGCTTAACTACTATGGAAACAAAATAAACTTCTAGCATGGGTGGGTTAATCTTTAAAAATTAGTACTTATACTTAAAAAAAAGTACTTAAACTTCAAAATAGTATAAATGGCTGAAAAAACTCATGTACATTCAGGAATGAATGTTTGAATGTAAAAGTTGTGTATTAAGGCCACCAAATTCTCATATTAAAGAATGAATACAAATGCAAGAAGAAAAATCTGGTTGTTATTTTAATAAATTAGTAAATTCTAACAAATTTATTGAATCGTTTCAGAGACAAAATAAACTCCTGCAGAAATTTAACAGCACAAACTCTCGAAATTGAGGAAAAGTTTCAAAAAAAGTTAAAGATAAGCGATTTTATCAACACCAAACAAAAAGAAGATTTTGTCAATCTGCCATTAACCTCCATTCAAAAAGGTTTGTCCAGTTTTTCTTCAAACTAGGTTTCTTGAGTGAATAGGTTAAGGTTAAGACATAGATTTTTTTTTCCGGCATTGCTGGCAGTGACATTATTTCCTTAAAGTTGTTATCAAGTGTGCCTTGAAAAATTTATTACATTTCATACTAAAAACATCTCTAATAGTAAGAAAGTATTTTTTTTCTAAATATTAACAAAAAAAATATCTTGAATATTGAAAACATTCCTTATTATATTAACATATTTTTTTCAGAAATAAACCAAATAATTTTCGAAAAAAGTAAAAATGTCGAAACGATCTGCGCCAGGATGAAGGATTATGCAAAGGACGAGGAAAAAGCCTGGCAGACGTTGGATCCTTTACTCACGGGAACGAAGTCTTTGTCGTACATTGACGGTAAAATGTACGAACCTGAAGTGCCGGTCCTTGTAGCAAAGGAACATTCGTCTCCGGTCAAAGAGGTGAGAATGAGGGGACTTATTGAGTGCTTCTGACAAACTAGTTTCTATCTATTTACATAAAGCAGTTATGTCTATATATATACATTTATATATATATATGTATATATATATATATTTATATATCTATTTACATAAAACAGTTATGTGTATGTCTGCACCACTATAACTTTAAAATGAAGTTGATTTTTTGAATGAAGTTGCAAACAGATCCGATAACGAACACAATGTGTAAAAGTATTTATAACTAATACAAACCATGCCCTACTGGTTTATAATGGAAACATCTATAAATCATTGCTCTAAATTCAACAAGTCTATATAAAAATGTAGTTATATCAACACTCAAGTTTCACAGAAAATTTATTTAAGATGGGTCATTCATACTTCATATATCTTTTATTCATGTTGAATAATTATTGCTGTAAAACCAAAAAAAAATGTTTAGTCTACCTTGGAAAAACAAATTCCCACAAGTCCCTAACAACAACAATCAAGAATTACTCATAGAGCAGTGCATTGCATCTCCACTAAAAACTTGTAATGGAGTTTGAATGGCAATGAAGTTTCAAAAGGACTGTTTGATGTCCCATGTTCCATTCTGAAATGCAATGCTAGTAAGATGGACTATCAATATGACCACTGGACCACTGATCTTGTTTGGTCCTGTATATTTATGAGAAATTTTATAAACCTAAAAGTTTTTCACATAGGCCTATTGAAAATCCTTGAAATAGTAGAATCTTTTTTACTTTTTTTACTGTTCTTAATTTACTTTTTTCTTTTTTGTTGCAACTTCTCTCTTTCAGTGTTTGTATTAGGTAGTTCTTTTTGAAGAGCAGAATAATCGCATATGTTTTCAAATAGAAAAATAAGAATAATGAAGTTATACATTTTTTTAGTAAATTTCATACAGAGTGAAAATCTAATTATAGATTTTCACAGTATGGAATTTACAACAATAAATAATAATTTATAACTTGATTATTCTTTTTTTCTATTTTAAAAATGTGCGATTATTGTATTGTCGATGGTGCTATTGCGCCTTTTTTTTTTTTCTTAGAATATTATACAGCACCTTAGCTACAATGGCAAAGAGCGCTGTCGCCAACAGCATCTGGTGTTCCCAGACGGTCACCCATCCAAGTACTAACCAGACCCGACGTTGCTTAACTTCGCTGATCATACAGGAAGCGGTGTTTCAACGTGGCCAAGGCCGTTGACCTATTGCGCTTATCTATAATGCTTAATAAACTAAAATATTGAAAACATTTGACACTGTTTTTTTTTAGATGAACCCCTCGTCGTTGTACAAGGACGGTCGGCTCGATTTGCTTTGCCTCTTCCAATTCTCCAACTTGGCCTTAAAGTCTTTGTTGGTGAGGTCGAGGAAATGCCACGAACAAAACGTGAATGTAACATCAGGTGAGGTTTGCTCGTTTTACTTCTACTTTTTACTTCTACTTTTTACTTTTACTTTTTACTTTTACTTTTTACTTTTACTTTTTACTTTTACTTTTTACTTTTACTTTTACTTTTTACTGACCTGCTATGTTGGGTGTTGAATCAATCAGTAATAGCACAAGTGAGGTAACCACATTCAAATAACAGAGATCACCTCACTTGTGCTGCTGTGATTTAAATGTGCCTGGCAGCCATGACACATTAAGGTCAACTTATTGAAAGAATAATTCTTTGCTTGTTTGTAAAGTTGAACAATTTTGACATTTGTGTGCCAACAATTTCGTGAGTTGAAAACAAACATTTATTAGGCTGTGACAAAGTCAAGCCTCTATAAGTGACTGTTGATTGTGGAGGCGGATTTTTTCACAAATTTTTTAAATCTTGGTTAGTAAAATTATGAAAAAAATATTTTTTTTCAATTTTTGTTTAACAGATATTTTTATTTAACAATGGCTTTATATATAATTCTGAACAATATTGTCTGGAATATTTTTTTTGTAAAATGAATGTTTATTGAAATAATAGGTTTTTAAATCTTGGTTAGGTATTACTTAGTAGAATTATGAAAAAAAAATAGTGTTTTATATATATATATATATATATATATAGTAATTTTGTTCATAACTTTTACTCGATCACAGCCTTAATTTGTTTACGAATTTAATCTTACTTGTTTTTCACCAAAATAGTATTTTTTTAATTTGATATTTTGATGTTGTATTTTAGATACTTTACATAGGAATTAAATCAACTTTTTCCAAATTTTAAAACCAAATCAATTTTATTCCAGACTTTAAAGTTGAAGCTAAAATACAAAGTGACCGGATTTGTAGCATAGACGAGAGTTTGAAGGAACTTGGCGCTGGCTTGGACTCGACTCTTCCAGCATTGATGGAATCGGTGTCGTCTTTGAGGGAAAAGATCTCGCAAAACCAATCTTTTGCTGAAATGTCACAGAATCAATTTGGTAATTGTTGAAAATATTTTTTTAGTTTATTGGAATTTTAGGATTTTTTATCTCATGATATGAAATAAATTTTTATGATAAATACACCAGCAACCTGAAAATGAGTTGTTGGAAGAGAATTTTGAATGAAAAGTCGCATTAGTCAACATTAATGGCAATTTAGTTTTCGGTTCATTGCTAGTCAAAGGGTTCTGTTAGTGGGTGTACTTTCTGAGGTTCTTAGTTTTTAACTAAACAAGTATTCTCCCAAATTACTTTTGTTATAGCCTGGACTCTTGGTGTGATTGATGGCTGAAGCTGCTGCGAAAATGTTGCCCAGACTGTGTATATCCGTTCATTGACTGCAAGAATTGATGATTCACTTTACTGTGCTTGGTAGTTTATTATTTTGTGGGTATGAATGTGTAGGAAATTTATTTTCAACTACCTACTGTCCTCAGCCAGGCTGCCAGAATATTTTATTTTCATTTCAAGTCTCATACATTTATTGGTCCACAATTACCTAACACTAGATTATTAAATGGTAGAACCGATATATCGGCTTTGATCATTAATGGTTATAAGTCGGCAAGCCATTAAAACAGCACAGCTCATTCGCTGGCAGAGGCACTAAAATAAGGATTTTTTTGTTACGAAACATTTTTTGCATAGTTAAAAAAATATTATTTTCATATATTTAGAAAAAGTGACCTTAATTTTGGATCTGTATTTAGTAGCTATATTGAATATAATTATGTCTGGCTAACCATATGAAATTTATTTCCAGATAAGAGTGTTTCCCTTTGTCCTCCGACACCTCCCATGTTACTATCGCAAACTCCCGTCAAAATGAACTCCACATCGAAATATTCTCTCCTAACACTCACACCTAACCTAACCAAGTTATCAAACAAAATTTATATGAATTCGAGGAAAAATAAGAATCTCGAAGAAACCTGTAACAGTACCGATGCTCACTGCAACACTTCTCAGGGTGATGTGCTGCCATGCTCATCTTTGCAGTGTGAAACACCTTCGTCACAGGCCGTCATTCTTCCACCCAGTCTCATCGATCAGGATTTCCGTTCAAAGTATCAGCATCAACGCGAAGAGCAAATTAATAAACTGTACAACGTTGACACGACACGAATCGAGTCAAGGTTTTGCGGTAAACCAAATGTCAGACTTCGAACACCTCGGCTTAATTTCACTCCTAGGTCAAAAAACAACGAATGTGGAAAAGTTCTCAAAGAAGTCTGTAAGGAAAATAATCGATTGAGTGTCTCAAATCGAGCCATACACAATAATTTATTGTCACCATCCATAGCTTTAAACAATTTTACGGCGAGTAGAAAATCATCCAGTCGCAGCAACTCCATAGAAAAGTTGGCGGAACTTCTCGTTAATTCCGAAACAATAAACGACAGCTTCGGTAACGAACATTCCTCTTTAAATGGTGATTCCGGCTGTATAACCGACTCCGAGACTTTGCTGGACGTGATCAACAAGATCGACATCACCCCAAAACAGTCGAAAATAAACCCAAAAATACTGATTCCAAACTTGTCGGATTCCTGTGAAAATTCTTTCGTTTTTCTCACTCCGTTCCAGTCGAAAATCTCGTCCGAAAAAGGGTCCTCGAGAACATCGAGCGTTTCTTCCAACCGCAGTTCTTCGTTGTTAAATCTGGAGAAAGAATTGCAAAGTAGTTCTCCGTTGAAGGTTGCAACAAGGAATGGCTTTGATAAGACTTGTTTCATGTCTAACTCGGACGTTAATTTTGATCCCATCTTAAAGTTCAACAGTTCTAATGCTTCTCTCAGAGATTCGACAAATGGCTCAATCTCGTTTGAAGCAAAAGGAATTTTGAATGAAGTCGATAAAAACTTTGAGAATACTGTTAGACAGATAAGTCTTTTGAAAGTTCAAGGAACATCAAAAAGTTTGAACCTGTCAAACTATGACCACGAAACCGACCAATTTGACGACGAAATTAGGACAAAATCTCAATCTAAATTTGATGATTTGAAGGAAAAACTAAACAAGAGAAAGTCTATCTCTAGATCTCTGAACAGTAAGGAAAATCTGGCAGAGACTGCCAAAAAAACACCATTGTTACAGTTTGTCGATAATTGGAAGAAAGAAAGATGTGGCGTCCAGGAAGTTAAATCAAAATGTTTGTCTAAGAAGGATATTAATCTTCCAAATAATTCGGCAGTTTTACGGCACGATTCAGATTTGGTCGAAGCCGATGTAAAATCTAGTGTCAACGAGTGGAAGTTAAATACTTCTCGTTTGGCGAAACTGTTGGGCATGGATGAGTGTGATGGAGAAGAGAACCTCTTCACAGCTGAAACATTAGATGAAATGGAAAATAAACCTAAAGAAACAGAGAAAATAGAAAACAAGTCAAAAAAAGCGGAGGAAGAGTTTAGCAGTGCGACATCTTTCTTCAATAGCTTCGATCCCGATTCTGTTATGTCATCAAAATATTTGCCAGAAAATTCAATTTTTAATACTGTCACTGAATCAGTCTTGTCCGGAGAAAGTGAGACTAACATTCTCCGAGATGAGGAAGTTTCTCGGCAAGTACGGAGGGAGAGCGTGGAGCTGCGCCGCCAAAGTTTGAGCAAAGAGTCAAATCGTCGTTTGAGTCGGGAACCTAAACGCAGGATTTCCGACATCTTTAACACTCTGAAGAGCGAAGAGTTCGAAAAGTCCCGTGACATTTTGGACGAGAGCGATTCCTGCCTGCTGAATTTTTCCAGCGAATCTGACACTGAGGACAAATGATCCTTATTATTATGGTGTTGTAGTAGTAATAATAGTTTTTATTTTTATTAAATTACTTTTTGATTGTATTTCATTATGGTGTTATAATAAAAATAGTTATTATTACTGCATTGAATTGCGTAATTAAAGTCCGACCACAGAATAACTAAAACGTCAATCAATGCTAATTATGATAAATTTATTCAGCCAATCACAATGAACTGACAGTGGTGACATCACGGCCATATGTTGGTTGGTTGGTTTGGCTGTTTAAAGACAAACCAACCAACCAACATATTCGAAGCATTCACATGACTGTGACGTCACCACTGTCCGTTTATTGTGATTGGCTGAATAAATTTATATAATTAGCATTGAATGACGTTTCTTAGTTGTTCTGTGGTCCAACGATCTATTGAAGTGAATTTTCCTACGGTTATGAATTGCCTGAATAAGTGTAGTCAATAGCATTGAGATGCTTAAGAAGTTGTAAATGTTTGTTCGATTAAATTTGTTATAATTTTCAACCACACTTCATGTTGATTCAATCAACATTTTCCTTATGCGACATACAATTGTATATGTTGATACAATGTGATATGATTATTTGTGTCATAGAAAAATGTTAATTTGTGATCAGCATGAAAGTGTGGTTGAAAAAAAAGTTTAAATGAAAAAGATATATTAAAATACAAAATAATGAAACAATAGGTTTACAAATTTTGAAATTTAGGATTTTATTGGCTGTAGACTTTGTATTAAAATATATATTTAGCATTTAATAGATTTTGTTGTGTGGTTGAGTCGGTTAATTAATTGAAAGTGAATTGGATTTTATTTAGTTACGAATTGTTTAATTATTAAATATGCCTTGTCAGATCCTTGATCAATATTGAATCTAAAAATAATAGAACTTGTTCCATTGTTTTCTTGAAATTTGTTATTATAGTTATAATATATTAAAAACCTATTTTTTATTGCTCTGCTATATATATATCTTCCAGGGTTCCGATCTTTAGCATAAATTAATCAATAAAGAAAATCTTCTTAAATTTAGAAAGGTTTTTTTCTCAACTTGAATATATATTTTTGGCTTATTTATCATCAATTTGTATAAAAGCTTTTTTGTTCTATCCATTTTTATAGAAATAGAAGATTTTTTTAAATTTAATTATGCTGAAAATCGGCTCCCTGATCACAAGCCTTGTGGAACATTTTATTTATACCATTGCTCTCAGCATTAGCAAAAGATTTCCTAGTGGAACACAACCATATTGTTATGATTCTCCATATTCTAACAATTGTAAGGTGTTTTATCTTGTTTTGTGTGCTGTGACCTTCTTTTAGAAGGTGTCATGGCCTTTTCTATTCAATGAATTATGTCTGGCAGGCCTACATAAACTTTGTTTATGGAAACAGTGCTGGTTTTCAGGGTATCTTCAGTGATGTGTAAATATCTCAATTAGTAGAGAATTGTAAAAATTATTTTATGCTGTCCAATGAGTAAAAACAAATGCAAAACATTTTCCTGTTCTTGTACAATGTTTTGTCTGCTTTTGATTTTGAAGTTTGGATGTTCGAAAAATCATTGTAAATGAATAAAGAATTGGAGGCTGAGAAACAAAACCGACCAAGTGGTACATTAACTCCATTGGCTGAGAGGCAAAACCGACCAAGTGGTATATTAACTCCATTGGTGTTGGTTTTATTTGCCTCTCAGCCCTTCAATTAAATCGGTGTGAGAGATTCCAAAGAAAATGAACCAGCTCAAGGAATTTAAATAATGTGATGGGTGCATAATAATATCAAAGAACAGATTTGGTGTATTTGGAGGTGCTCACAAACATATGTATGTACTTTCATGATATTGTTAATGTATTTGAGGTTGTGAAACCCGAAATCAATGTTTGTGTTTATGTTGTTGTTGTTATTGTTTATGTAACTCTTCATTATTGTCTTTAATGCTTCATGTGGATTTTTTATATTTGTTCATTGATTTTCAGTTGCTAAAGTTATGTGCTTTGGTCGAAGCCTTTTATGAGCAAAGCATTATTTTATGAAGAAGAGCTTACTTTGTATAGAAATATGCTTATTATTCTAGCAAATAACAAATAAATACCTTGCTTGCTACTATGTACAAATAGTTTTCTACCTGGACAATAGGTTACTAGCCCTGTTGTGGTGATTTGGTTGGTTTAATCAGTGTTCATTAGTTATTATTTTTAAGTCCTCAAAATTCAATGCCATGCATTTGGCTGAAGATGCTGTTTGAAGTAAGAGATGAACTTTTCACGACTTTCCTAAAAAACGTCATCTCTTATTTTAATAACACAGACCTATAGAAATTTTGCATGTGTTTGCTGTGCAGATGAACTCATCACACTGTCAAATTTGTGGGTGAGGTCTATGAGCTACTAACGACCTCTGGATGCAGTACTGTGCATTGGGCTACTTTCCATATGAATTGGATTTAGTTCTGTGCATTGGGCTACTTTCCATATGAATTGGATTTAGTTCTGTGCATTGGGCTACTTTCCATATGAATTGGATTTA
>JARUHE010329900.1:0-10957 GCA_031471125.1 Archaeomysis grebnitzkii | reverse complement strand
ATATATAATGTGTTTAGATGTAACATAATCTATTTGATTTATTGTTATAATCTTTATAATTTATTTGTTTCTTCCTTATAATAAATCTAGATATATTACTACCAATGATCCATTCACAACGTTTGCCGCTTTTCACTCTTTAAATTTGGATATTGTTATTGTTAGTATTATTATACTATTTATTATTATTTTAATTTGTTGTTACTACCATTGTTATTTTCATTTTTTAATTATTAACATTATCACAGTCTATAGTTGATCTTGTTATTAACATTATTGTTGTTTTTTTATTATTACCACTGTTATTGTTATTACTATTCTTAAGAACAATTGTTTCGTAGTATTTGTATTGTTTGCCATTGTTATTTTCATTACTATTGATAGTACGTATGCATGCTGTCATTAATATGTGTTAGCATGATTTAGTTGGTTTTCTATTAATATTTGTTGATGAAATATATTTATTGTTTTAATATATTTAATATTAAACCAATTTTCTTTTCGTAATGATTTATTGTTATTATTTCATTGCAGTTCATAGTCATGTTTGTCTAAAGAACTTTTAAAATCAATTATGGTTTTCATAACTACTTATTTATTATTTATTGTCTATTTATAATTATTTCATTATATGTTGTTTGGTATTTTTTTCAAATTTAATTACAAAAACAAATTGGAAATTTTTATTTTGATTGTTTTTATTTATTTATCCCGCAATTTCTTCAATTTAGGTAAACGTGACTTTTTATTAGTTTCAATGGCATTAATAAATAATAAATGAACAACATTATTGTTCGGAACAAAAACTAACAGAAAAAAAACCATTATTTATATAATGTAACTGTTAATAAAACAAACATTTTTACTCGGAGACGAGCCCTTGAATATCCCTTAACCTGCTTCACCCTGTTCCAAAAAGCCGAACAAAGCCCAAATGTTTGATTATTAATCCAATGTGCTCTCGGGGTGAAGAAAAAAGTGTTCGAGCCTCAAATTGAAGGTTAAACAGGGAAGCTTTTTGAACGACGACGCTGAACAAAGGTTGAGGTCATTTATCCTCGTCAAGTAAGAAAGAGATGATAAACTACAACACTGCGAGGAATCACCCAAATTGGAGGGAAGGGGTGGCTGCCCCCTGCGAATATAAAATGGGGGTGATCAAGGGAAAGGTTTAAATAGAGCAGACTTTGTTTAGTCCTATATATACACTGGAAAGTGATAAGGTGAATGTATCAAAGTATAGGAAAGAGAGTATGTCAATGTGCAAGTGTATGAAAGTGTACAAAATGAGTATATTAGTTAATGTGTAGGTGTATGCAAGCGAGTGTGTTTGATAGTGATATAATTATTTTAATCGAGTGTGTGAACGAAGTGAAGCGAAAGCTCTATATATAGTTTGTATCTTTGTCGTTTCTTAGATTAAGTTTATAGGTGAGCCTATCCGAGAATATTTTGAACAAACGAACAAACAAACAATCTGGGTTTGACAATAACAAAGAATTCGGTCGTTCCAAGTTGACTTTCATTGTCGAGTTGTTGTCGTACTTAAAATAATTATTCCCATTTGTCTTGATTATCATTATTTATATTTTAATTCGCGAGTCAGTTGCGCTTAACTTCTTTTCTTTCATTGTTTCATTGACTGGATTGAAAAATGAATTCAAGTGTGAATAAACAAAATTAATCAAATTGTTTTAGTTGTAAGATTAACTTTATATTTATTTTTTAATATGTTTAACAATATCTTCTAAGTGGCTGGTGTTTGAAATCGTTTTATTTAGCACATTTAAAAAACATAACAATAAATATAAAAATAAAAGTTCAACATTTAACTACATGGTTTTTTTAAAAAAAATTAAATTTTAAGTTTTAAATAATTAACTTAATTTCTTTGTGTTTAAGTTAAATAAATGTTTGTAAGTTATGGTTCACAAAAATATATCAATTGAATGATGTCTGTGTTTGTTTGTATTTTGTCTACAGAATAAACGAAATTATGCAAAACTTCAAAATCAGTCTAATAAATTATGCAAAATACATAAACGACAAATCGTATTTTGAATAAATCGTAAAATTTATATAACATTTAAAAGAATAAGTTCATCCATTATAAATTCGATTCAAACCCAGATAAGATATTAAAAATCATTTAAGAAATGTCATAAAATTATTGAATTCAATAAAGCATTTAATATTTAAAAAGGTAAAAGTCAAAACAGATTAGAAAGTTTGAATATTAATTTAAAAAATCAGATTCATGAATAATAACATTTATAATATCATATTTAAGGCTATTGTCCCTATATTAAGATTTCCACCGATTTTAATACCAATTACAATGGCTTTAATATTCCAGGCTTAATAATAATAATTGCAATGGTAATAATAATGAAATGTTAAATATGCAATAATCGATTCATTTAATATAACATTTGATTTTTCTTTTTATTTCATTGTTGTCATCCGAAATTTAAATATTTTTATTCGTTTAATAAAAGTTAATTTAGTTCATTATATATACAATATGTTTATTAGTTTGATCTTTACATTAAATTTAAATTTAATAGAATAATATTGATATATAAATTAAAGGTTATAGCAATAAAATTATAATTTAAATAATATTTTTATTTTATTGTGCACACTTATATAAAGCAAGCCCTGTCCTGATTAATCAATGTGATCCGAGTATTGTAAAAAAATATCTTTGAGTTTTAATTTAAATTTTATTCACAAAAGCATATTGTAAAAATGGGCGGCGGTGGAAGGAGAGAAAATGTGAGCTAGTGGGGGGTGAATTAGTATCAGCGAAGAAAATTTAAACTAATGTCTTGTGTCTTAACACAATGTGTTAACCCTCGTGAAAATACATTCATAATATTCCTTTGAGCCTTTCATATGTAACACTTTTGCTTACACCCACTTTTTATTCGACAAAATGTTTGTTGGTTTGTGCGTGTTTGTTTGTGTGTGTGTGTTTTTTGTTTGTGTGTGTTGCTTGTGTGTGTTGCTTGTGTGTGTTGTTTGTGTGTGTTGTTTGTATAAATATTTTGACTATTTGACTATCATTTGCATTTGCTTCTTAAAAGAAAATATTTTTCATAGTGAATAATTGTATTATTTTTTCAATAATAATAATAATAAATAATCGTTTTTTTAACCGTAATTAGTATTATGATATTAATAATAATCGTTTTTATGACCGCAATTAGTATTATGATATTCATATTTTTAATTATTTATTCCTTCCAAGATTTTTTAGATTCGTATAATATTAATGGCGATTATTGTGTTTGTCGAGATTTTATATCATGTCTTGCTTTTCCTTTCACGTCGTTCCAAACGTTAAAAATTTGTACTGCAGATAAATTTATACTGGTCCTGTTTTTCTACTATCAGATAGGTTAATCAACGCTTGGCTTGGTTAGTTTATGAATTGGTAGGTAACCTTAAACTTTTTACATGGGTGAGCTCTATGTTATTTGAATGTGGGTTACCTCACTTGTCCATTTATTGATCCATTTATTTTATGGAAATTAGTGGACACCTAACAACGAAAACATTCAAACTAAACCCTGTTTTTCACTACCGTTCGTTTTGCGTGTTTGTAAAAAAGTTCATGTGCCTGTGTAGGTGCGCGTTTTATGTGCGATGTGTATGTGCGTGTGTATGTTTGTTAGATACAATACCTAATTGCTTCAGACGAATCTTTTGACTATCATAAATAAATACAAGATTCAAGCCATTTAAATAATTACTTTTTTGTATATAATTAATTCGTCTGAATCCATTGAAAACAAATCCATTTTGTCAGCAAGCGATGCATAACTAAAAAAATCATTCATTATACATAACTTTCTTGGAGGCTTAACCATTTAATGCCTGAAGGGACATATTCATCCCATATTATAAAGGTTATTTTTAATACTAACTCTAATGTATGTTCGTTTTTATGACAATATTTTATTTGGAATTAAAGGATTAAACTTTTTTGATGTATTTCATTCAAAATCATTTTTACAAATAATGTTTTTTTTCAAATGTTTCTTTTTTAAAGTTTTTGTTCATGTTAAAATAACTTTGTATTCAATCTCATTAAGTAGTAATTATTTTAACCATTGCTTATATTAATAATTAAATGATTTTAATATACAACTCTCAAAAATGTATTTCATTTATGATTATTTATTATATTTGTAAAACTTATAAAATGCATAAAAAAAACAATACTTTCAACCACCGGACACTACATCATCAATCGTTCATATGTTTGCCTGATTATACAAAATTATCATGAGGATAAATTTGTGTCTATATAATTGTAAATTGTGTATTGTATTGTTACATTGCCATTGTATTGTCATCCCATTTGTTCATTTATTATTTAATTCTATCATTATGTATTCTTTTATTGGTTTGTTTAACTTTTATATTCATCCGTTTTACTAAATAGATAAATTATTCATCGGTTTTAAATATTTAAAAAAAACTATTTTGTTTAAGTTTCTTGAATTGATGTTGAAGTTATTTTTGTTTTGATTTAGTTTGTGCTGAGTGGATAAGTAGGTGATAACTGAACAAATTATGTCTAACAAAATGTTATAAATATATATTTGTTGTAATTTGTTTGGCAAAATATTCGAGCAGGTTCTTTATTTACAAACGTATTGAAATAAATATTTATTTGTTTAGTTATTTGTATGTTACAAAGGTTTTGTTTCTATGCTTCGATCAAAGAATGTAGACAACAAAAGAAGCAAATATAATATAATATAATTGAATTTATTTAATATAATTCACGAAGAAAGCAATTATAATATAAATGATTATTTTAACATGACAAATTAGTGATAATTGAATCCATTTATTTAATTACCATCACATTTAATGTTAATGCAGCTCTTTCTTCTTTGTAATAAATTATTAGTCTTAATTTGTAATAATTATAATGATTTATAATAATTCATAATGATTTACAATAGTTATAATGATTTACAATAATTGTAATAATCATAATGATTTACATTGTTTAGATAGTTTAGATAGTTGTTATAATTCTTAATACTTGAAATGAATTACAATAAATAGTTTTAGTGATTGTATTTCATAATACATAGTTACACATTTATAAACTATAATGTGCTATGCTACAGTCTGATCACTGCATTTTATTTACATTTGTTCCACCTTTTTTGAAAGATTAAATTTGTGACAAAGAAATTCACAAACTCCGCGATCAACAACTGTGTATATAATATCTAGAAACAAAAATTTAAAATACAAAACATTTTAAGAATAGATTTTTCTATAAGCGAATTACAGACCAAAGTTTCTCAAACGAAAGTTTTACTAAATCGAAACCAAAACAAATTGTAATTCTTATTTGTCAAACAAAGTCCGATTGGTTATAATGTTTAATCTTGTTGAGTAACGACCAATCATAGGTCGCGTTACATCTGAATTAGCGTCAATTATTTTCCGATAATCAACTGGTTTAACCAAAGTTTATCTCCCGAAAGATTGCTTTTAACTACAAGATCAGGTTATCCCAAAATAAATTTTTATCTTCACATTTTCTTTTTTGTGTGTAATTTAAAACCTTTTTCAATCTTTTATCATATTCAATTATTATTTTAACGTGAATTTGTTGTTATATTTTTATTGTTACTATATATATATATATATATGTATGTATGTATGTATGTATGTATATGTATGTATATGTATGTATGTATATGTATGTATATGTATGTATGTATATGTATGTATGTATATGTATGTATGTATGTATGTATGTGTAATGTATATGTATGTATATGTATGTATGTATATATGTATATATGTATATATGTAAATGTATATATGTAAATGTATATACGGAAATGTATATACGGAAATGTATATATGTATGCATATATATATATATATATATATGTATATACAGTATATGTATATATATATAAAATATGTATATAAATTGGATCGACAATAGAACAAGTGAGGTAACCCACATTCAAATAACATAGAACTTACCTCACTTGCGCTATTGTCGATCCATGTATGTGTGTATGCATGTGTATACTATATACACGCCATTGTTTGTATCAACAACTTCGAAATTAGTCGAATACAATTTGAAAAGAAGTGAAACCAGTTTCAAAAGTGTTCATCAATTATTTAATTTTATTTATTATTTATTATTATTATTTAAATATTGAAATATGAACAATAAAGTTTCGTTGGTTTCTATTGCAAATCCATTAACCCTTTAACGCCTGAATTATTATTACCCTAAGGTCCACAATACAATGAAATTTGCATTGAAAATAACCCTACAACCGTCACTATTTTGTCCCTACAGGCGTTAAAGGGTTAAATTACAGATGGGACATTTGTTTTTAGTGTCAATGGTGCGTATGGCAGGCTATAAAATTAGTAAATTTCGTGCGTGTGCGTAGAAATGTACGCAACTGCGTTACCTTCCACACGCACTCGCACCGCACACCCAAAAGTGCGTCCTGGCCAAGCATAAATCGTGGCTTTGATCCGCGTAGTGCCAGGGCAGCGTTGCCAGAGTGCCAAAAAGTGGCACCGCTGTTACCTCGAGCAGCTTCAGTGCGGTGCCAGTCTTGTTGGGTGCCTGTGGTGTGGTCGCGGTCTGTAGCTTTAAATCGCCTTTGACTCGCATGTCTTTTCCTCGGTAGCCGCGGTCGGCGTCTCTTGTGGACTGGGTTAGGGTGTGGGTGCTTTGTATGTGAGGTAATAGACTGCCTTACTTGTAACCGAAAATCCACTTTATGGTTTATTCGATTTTCGATTTTTTATTTGAAAAAAAAAGTTTTTGTTGATTACTGTATCGGAAATTTTTTGTTTTTTGACAACCTGGAAAATCGTTCGTCTGTTGTTAAAATAGAATATTTTTTCGTTAATCATTTTCAAGTTTTTGCGATTGTGTGTGAAATAAATTGTGATTCTGGTTCCGTTTGTTATTACATAATCGTGCATAATCGTGCATAGAAAATGTTGTTCTTCGCTTTTTAATTGTTTTTGAAGTCCAAATGAAGCCAGAAGGTATGTTCATTTTTTCAATGTTTTTGTCTATAAATAGTTTTAATCTTTATTTATTTTCTAGATTTGCTTATCTATGCTAAGTGTTTTGTTTTTGTTTGCTTGATTTGTTTTTGATTTGATTGACTTGTTTGATTTGTTTTTGATTTGATTGACTTGTTTGATTTGTTTTTGATTTGATTTACTTATCTATGCGAAGTGTTGTTTTGTTTTTATTTTTCAATTATTAAAAGATTTATTAATTGATTATCATTAATTTATTAATTGATTGGCTTCAAATTATTAATTGATTGGCTTTAAATTATTAATTGATTGACTTTAAAGTATTAATTGATTGGCTTTAAAATATTAATTGATTGGCTTTAAAATATTAATTGATTAGTTTTAAATTAATAAAAGATTTGCTCTAAATTAGTCAACTGACTATTCTGATTTATTAAATAATTTCTTTTTCGGTATGTGATAAAAACAGTGATAATGAAAGGTCAAAAATGTTGAGTGAAACATGTGTGCTATTTGAAAATTCGATTTTAATTTAATGAAAATTTAAATACACAAAAATTAGAGTTATACATTTTTGTAAGTTAAGCTTTAATTATTATTATCATTATTATTATTATTCCTAATGCTATTATTGCTATTGTTATTATTATTGTTATTATTAAGTGTTATTATTAAGTGTTATTATTAAGTGTCATTATTAAGTGTTAATAAATAAACGTCATTGAACAAATTTTAATTTACGAAATAAAAAAAATGTTCACAAATATTATTTAGAATAATTCTGAATTATTGAACGAAATCGCAAATCATCGAATCTTACGAGGCGTGACTCGACCCAATGTTTATGAATTACAGTTCGAGTTATTATTGTTTTTCTTATTTTTTCGTTCAGTTTAATGATATATTTCAATGTCGATGAATATTGAAATACATTTCGAGTTATTATTGTTTTTCTTATTTGTTCGTTTGGTTGAATACATCCAAATATTTTGGAATACATTTCGAGTTATTATTGTTTTCTTATTTATTCGTTCAGTTAAAAAAATATTTCAATGTCGATGATTTCTGAAATACAGTTAGAGTTATTATTGTTTTTCTTATTTGTTCGTTTGGTTGAATACATCCAAATATTTTAAAATAAATTTCGAGTTATTATCGTTTTTCTTATTTATTCGTTCAGTTTAAAAGTTATTTCAATGTCGATGACTTCTGAAATACAATTAGAGTTATTATTGTTTTTCTCATTTGTTCGTTGGTTGAATAAATCCAAATATTAAGAAATACATTTCGAGTCATTATTGTTATTCTTATTTGTTCGTTCAGTTGAACACATCTCAATGTCGACGTAAACATTAATTCATTCATTAATATAAATTTATTGCTCCAGTTTTCCATCACAGTTGACATGATTGTTCAATGTCGAATTACGGGCATATGATAGATTGGCACAAGTGAGGTGAACTCTGTTGGTTGCCTCACTTGTGCTGTTGTGGACATTTCTACAGAGCCCGCTCCACAATGTACATGTGTTTAAATTAGTAGTTTAAAGAGTCAACTCTGAAATGTCTTCAGTTTTATTCCCGCAAATGTTCTAAACACCGTCCATGATTAACAAAGATTTGTTTACTTTATATTTGTGAGTTAAATTTCAAGGCCTGTGGTTTCTTGGACTTTTTTCAATTAGACTTTATTTATTCTTGCATATAGTAGCTCACATTGGCTACCTAAGGCATATATACAATAATTGGAATAATACAAACTAAAAAATGTTATTTTTAAATATATATATAATAATAGTTCATTTAGATATAATATAATAATAATATAATACAATAATAATATAATAATAATATAATAATAATATAATAATAATAATATAATAATAATAATATAATAATAATATAATAATTTAATAGTTTAAATATAATATAAAAAAATATTATTTTTAAATTATATTATTTTAATACACATGTGTTGTTTGTCACTGGCTGTACTGTAATACGATTTTTTATACTTTTATTACTTTGGAGGATTTCCACTTTGATTTTAATGTTATTATTGTTATTAATGTTATTTTTGTTGTTGTTGATATTGTTATTGTTTTTTTTTGTTGTTGTTGATATTGGTATTGTTATTTTTGTTGTTGTTGATATTTTTGTTGTTGTTGATATTGTTATTGTTTTTTTTGTTGTTGTTGATATTGTTATTGTTATTTTTGTTGTTGTTGATAGTGTTGTTAATAGCATTGTTGCTGTTGATATTGCTATTAATATTGTTGTTGTTGTTAATAACATTGTTGCTGTTATTGTTAATATTTTTGTTGTTGCTATTATTGTTAATAATATTGTTGCTGTTATTATTGTTAATAATATTGTTGTTGCTATTAATATTATTATTGTTTCTAATAATGTGATTGCTTCTATTAATATTATTGTTTTTGACAGCAGTGTTCAAATTAGTATTGTTTTCATCGTCACAATGATTATTATTATTAATTCATTATTAGTTGTTGTTGTCGATTTTTAATTATTTCATAATTTCATTGTGTCTTTCACTTTGAAGTTTCGTCGCCTTTCAAATCCTGAATCCTTTTTTTGAGAGAGATCGAACCCTGGTTCTCTCGAATATGTTTTGTAGCCTTGCTGTCGGGGTGCACCGGCTAGTTTCGACCAGTGTTCCACATCTGGGGTTTTAACCACAATCATGTAACCATTGTAACCACAATCATGTAACTATGATAACCACAATCATGTAACTATGATAACCACACTCATGTAACTATTGTAGCCACAATCATGTAACTATGGTAACCACAATCATGTAACTATGGTAACCACAATCATGTAACTATGGTAACCACAACCATGTAACTATGGTAACCACAACCATGTAACTATGGTAACCACAACCATGTAACTATGGTAACCACAATCATGTAACTATGGTAACCACAATCATGTAACTATGGTAACCACAATCATGTAACTATGGTAACAACAATAATGTAACTATGGTAACCACAATCATGTAACTATGGTAACCACAATCATGTAACCATGGTAACCACAGTTCTGTAATCTGTAACCATGGTAACCACTATCATATAACCATGATGACAGTTCTTTGGATTGGAACACTGAGAAACTTAAGAAACCCAATTTTGTACAAGTGAAAATTATTTTCTTTGTATTAGAAATACATAACTAAATAAGTAAATAAATAAACTAGAGAGATAAATAAATAAAATATATATATAGATAAATAAATAAAATATAGATAAGTATTGAAACCTGCCAAAATAAATAAACAAACAAACACTTGTTTTTATTTGGTTCGTGAGGCTGGTTTAATAATTCGGACACATCGGCTAACCCAAGTTTCAGTTGAAAGGACCTCTTTTTTTTGGCCAATAGTACAAGTCGCATAACTGATTACTTGTGCTCGGAATTTTGTACTAATGTTTCAACTGGTTTTGTAAATAAGTAATATTTATTGAAATCAGTCCTACCGGTCTTGTTTCTAAATGTATTCGCAGTATTATTAATATCCAGCCTAGAAAGTGAATCAATACTTTTTTCTTCATTTAAAAATGTTTGGATAACTGAAACATTTTTAACAGGGTGATGAAAAATATTTTTCATTTTAAAGAGGACGTTCATTGAGAAAAAAGCCACGTTGGGCTACTTTTTTGGTTGAAAGAGGACGAAAAAAATCTTGAAGAAAAAAAAACTCTGGTTTTTAGCACCATGATTTTTGTCGAGCGTGCGTAGCGAAGCTCTACATAGGTGTAGCAATTCCGATGTCGTCGTCGTCAGACAATGACTTGAATGCTTATATATCATCTATACTATTATTATTTCTTTTCATATAGGCTTAGTTATTGGTT
>JARUHE010329889.1:0-10959 GCA_031471125.1 Archaeomysis grebnitzkii | reverse complement strand
CAGATGCTGTTGGCGACAGCGCTCTTTGCCATTGTAGCTAATGTGCTGTATAATATTCTATAGTAAAAAAAAAAAAAGATGACTCCAAAACAATAATATGTGGGGCTGTTATCTCTGCCCCACTTCACGAGATTTTAAGGGACTACAACCATGTTCAAATCCCAATAAAATAGCCTTTTGAACAGGTGCCTACGAGATTTGCTTATGCAGCATTAATCTCCAGTTGTCCAGTATTTGATACTTATCACTACAGAAGGAATACAGTGTTTACACCCCCTGAACTAACCGCAATAGAAGCTGCACTAATAGAAACAGAGACTTGACATACGAGAACATGGGTGATCTACACGGACTGTCAATAAACTCTCCTTACATCGATCCAACATGTACATCACATGCAACATTGCAAAGAAATCATTTTGTAAAGTACCTAGACATGTAAGTATTTGTGACAATGAAATTGCAAATTCTAAAGCCAAGACAGTGTGTGATATACCCAATGTTTACACATCTACTGGGAACAGATTGCCCAATTGATGACTTAACGAATTTTTTGAAGGAGGTGAATTTAGTGAATGAAACATAGAAAGCAAAATAATTAACCCCAACATCACGCAATTGTTATGCAGTTTGCCTCTATAGAAAATGTGCTGTATAATATTCTACAATAAAAAAATTATTCAACATAAATTAAAGGTGCATAGTAGGAAAAATATTTCTATAATAATTTTTTACTAAAACGGAATTTATTGAAATAACTTATTAAGGTGTTTATGGACTTGTTAATTTCAGAGCAATGATTTGATATGTTCCGGCTAAAAACTCATAGGATTTGGTTATGTACTAGTTATTAAGCTGTGTTTGAAAAAGCAGCACTGATTGTTGTTATTGTTTGGACCAACATTTTTTTTCAAAATAAAAAAAAATTAATTTTACAGAAAAGTTTGTTAAAATGAAAAAAAACAACTGGTATCACTAAAGATATTTCTTATTAAACAAATATTTATTAAAAAGTTGAAATTCATGGGAAACCAAGATTTTCTTCAAAACAAATGAAAGGACAGGAGATTCGAAGGTAGAATGTCTGATGGACCTTTTTACCTAAAAGTTATACTTTTTTAAACAATTAACATTTTAGAGGAGTTTTTAGACTTGGCCAATTTATCATCAAATTCATGATAAACCAACATTTTCTTTTAAGGTTTAGTCATATTTTTATTAAAAATAAATGAAAGAAAAAGTTAAATATAATATAAATAAATGTATTAAAAAATAAAAGAATTTTAGAAACTGTTAATATACAAACACAGCTTTTAATGCGCAGCATTTACTCGTACTTGTTTTAAGCTTAAACTAGTTATACCCAAGCCGCCATGCGGTTTAAATGTCAAGCGACTATTTATTTTTTAAATGTACAATTATATTGTAAAATTTTCCAAATATAAACAACAATAACAAAAATATTTATGGCCAAACCACCATCCAGTTTAAATAACGAGTGTTTATATATTTTTCTAATGTATAATACACGTGTAATTTTTTTTTAAATATAGCTAAATAACAATAAAAAAAACTTGAACCTTTTGTTGAATGTGAAATATTTTACCAATTATTTTTGCTAATTTTAACCTTAAATAAAATTATAAATTATCTAAAAATAATTCTATTACATTATATTTTAAGAATATTCATTGTTCAGTTCAGAAAATTTTATGCAAAAATATTAAAAAAACAAACAGGTTATAATGGAAAATAAAAACTTGAATCTTTTGTTGAATGTGAAATACTGAACATGTTATTTCTCCTCAATTTTACCTTGAATAACAAAAAATCTGAAATATCTAAAAAGAATTCTATTGCATTCTATTGTATGCATATTGAATGTTCAGTACTGAACCTTTTGTTTAATGTATGGATGACGACGAAAGAAAAGTAATACATGTCTTGACTTCATTAGACAGAAACTGGGTTTTTTTTAAATTCTATTACATTGTATTTATACATGCATATTCATTGTGGCGTTCTGAAAATTTTAAGTAAAAACATTAAAATAATAAAAACTTGTAACCTTTCGTTGAATGTGAAATAATTTACAAGCTATTTCTTCTCATTTTAGCCTTAAACAACCAAAAAATCTAAAAATATTTCTGTAAGTATATTTATTGTTCAATTCTAAAAATTTGAAGCAAAAAGATTAAAAAAATTGGAACCTTTTGTTGAATGTGAAATACTTTACAAGTTATTTCTCCTCATTTCAACCTTGAACAACCAAAAAATCTGAAATTATCTAAAAATAATTCTATTGCATTATATTGTAAACATATTGATTGTTCAATGCTAAAATGTTGATGCAAAAAACAAAAATAAAAACTTTGAATCATTTGTTGAATGTGCAGATGACGACAATGACGACGGAAAAGCAACACCTATTTCTGAACTTTGCTTCAATAAAATCATTAAAAATTATACATATACAGTAAATTGAATCATGAAATCTCATAGAACCAATATTTACTTTCAAACTATAATTACATCATATATAACAAATAATTGAGAACTAAAATAGTATTAATTTTCATTGAAGATTCATAAAAATATAATTTTTCTTAATATTAAAACAAATTGGTAGTTTCTTCATTGTATTTGAATGTGAATAATATAGTTTTACGGTCCTTGTGTCTAATCATATTTATAAGTGTTCTGTACGAACACTTAAAAATATGTTTCCAGATATATATATATATATATATATGTTTCCAGATATATATATATATATATGAATGTGTGTGAATGTATGCATTATTACATACTCAATATCTTGAAGTATAACCTTATTTATTCATATTTCAAAGCATATCTTTGGTTCAATCTTTAGACTATTTATCTACAATTGAGAATAGTTTGAATCTTATATTTATATAGAAATTTTTTATTGAAAAAAAATTATGTGTCATTTAGAAATTAAAAAATTGGTAACACAATAACTTCTGGCCCATTGCCAATTAAATTCTATGGAACATCTACTTTCCTTGTTTTAACAATAGCAGTAAAAGGGACCCGTACAAGGAATCTTAATTTCGTTAGGAAGGAAAGTATCAATGTTAAGATGCACATTTCATTTTTTTAACTTTTGACAAGTATTAACATTTGTCATCATCACAGATATCTACCAAAATGCATTCAAGTTATAAAAGATGTATAAATTCTTTATTTAAAGTGTAAAACATGATTTAAAAAAAATTTTGTATTCTACAAGAAGATATTAAAACTAATATATTTAACAGGCATTAAAATTTTTTGTTAAAGTTAAAAACATCTATACTATATTATAAACACTAAAATAGAAATGAGAAATGAATTTTTTTTCCAAATGAGAGACTGCAAAGAACAAAGAATATTAAAACTAGGTTGATGGATAAGAGGTAACTTGCAGGTTGTCCACCCGGACACACTAGTTGTTTTCGAACTAGCGTACCGACAAGGACAACTGTACAGGTAATTTACCCTCATTCATTGTTGACTTTATCATATTAATATACATAGCTACCAAACTCCTCAAGTCTGCTTGACTAGAATTTGCTTATTCAGGATTTCAAAGCTTTTTTGTTTAATTATATGGTCATTTGAAAGGCTATGTTCTCATGGCTGAATAACTTGGTGTTAACAGCGATATACCAGTTCTTATCGATACTCTCATATGCTCTCATACCAGTGTCGTCAACGAGAGCATATGGGAGTATCGATAAGAACTGTTCTACCATTGTCAATACCAAGTTATTAAGCCATATGAGAACATAGCTTTTTAAATAACCATATAATTAAACAAAGAAGCTTTGAAATCGTGAGTAAGCAAAACTAGTCGAGCAGACAAAGATTTTGGTAGCTATTTATACCAATACAATGAAGCAAACAATAAATGAGGGTAAAGAACCTGTACAGTTGTCCATGTCGGTACGCTAGTTGGAAGACAACAAGTGTGGGGATGGACAATTTGACAAGTTACCTCTTATTCATTAACCTACTTTTAATATTCTCTGTTTTTTGCTGTCTCTCATTTGTGATATATTTTATAATATAGCTGTTTCTAACTTTAACAAAACAAATTTAATGCAAATTTTAACACCTGTTAAATATTTTAGTTATAGTATCTTCTCATAGAATACAACTTCATTTTTTTAAAATCATATTTTATACTTTTAATAAAGTATTTCTACACCTTTTATAACTTAAATGTATTTTTGCAGATATCTCTGATGATGAGAAATGTTAATACTTATCGAAAGCTTAGAAAAAATGAAATAAAATGTACATCCTAATGTTGATACTTTCCTTCCTAACGTACTTTCACCCATTTAACTGTAATAGCCAGGCATCTCGATTCCATTGATTTTCTACAGGCAGAGAAAGCTGTTATCGACCACCTAGTAAATTTACAAATACATAATTTTTTTAAAATAGACTAAATAATTTTTATTTATCAAATAATTGTTAAATAGGATTTCTCATTCCTACATATAAAAAGTTGTTCATAAGTTTATGCATGTCCGACCTGTTGAGAGTATTTAATTTAAAGATGTAGTTTAAGCTTTAGCTAATTTTACTAGGTTCTTCATTCATTTTTTAATTAACATGATTTCCAAACTTGCATTCTAATAAACATGGCAATCTCAAGTTCTATATAACAATTCATGAAATTCTAAAAATAAATGTTAAAAGTCACCACCAAAGTACATTAATACCTCGCATAGAAACAATTGAGCAAATGTTTATTGATTGAGGTAAATTAATGTTTTTTTTAAATTCTAGTAGACACTCCAGCTATTTCTAATATGTTTATCAGGGCAACTAAGCTCTAACTATATTTGTTAATGGCAGTCATAAATCTGTTATATTGATTTGGTCTGATCTAGATTACCTGTAATAATTAATCAATATTTTAAATGTATAAGATATTCTCAGGTACTTTGTTTTTATCTACATATAACATACAACAAAATAATGTTTTTAAAATATTAATCACATTCAAATTGATATAATGAAGCTATTTATAGGATTATTTAAAATTTCCAAACAACTATGAAAGAAAACAACCATCCGATTTAGCACTTTTTTGCGAGTTCGACGATTTATTAGAAGCATCCTCTAGACTTGCAGCAATAGCTCTTGCAAGCATTGCATCATCATTTTCTGTAGATACATTTGTCATATTGTTCGATGTAACAGAACCTGAAGCAGCACTGGTTTGTGGTTCATTGAGGGAAGCAGCCAATGCTTTGGCAAGGGCTTCATCTTCATTCTGTAAGAGTGTCAATAATAAAGAATGATATGCACAATTTCTAAACTAGAAAATTACTCCACATAGTACTCATAATAGTTTCTCAAGATGTTATCTTTTTTTAACAGCTTTTATATAATTAATCTGTTATCACAAAAAACATCAAATGGTCATAAGATTACCTAATAGTTGCTAAAACATTAATTTTTAAAACATACTAACATAACTTGATAGTAATCATTAAAGGGAAGTTGAAACATTTTTTTTTGGCTAAAATTCCATAAATATTTTAGGTCATAAATTTTTTTTTCAGTAACTCTTCAAATAAACTAGTAATCCACAAACCATTCATTTAATAACTTGAAAAAAATGTATATTTCCACAACAGAAATGTCAACTAGAGGTATGACAGGTCACACACCAAAGCTGGTCTGAATAAAAAACAACCAGTAACTTATTAATTATTATTAAGCACGGTGAAAGTAAAGGTCATTTGTACATAATAGACAATGTACGACAACGGTTGAGATTTTCCATCATGCTGCCGGCAACAATAGATGCCATTGAAACATTTTATTCTTCCAGTTTATTAAATATAAACAATAGGCACTATAGAAACTCACCAAACATAACCTAACCTGATTATCACGTATTTTAGTTAAGTAAAAGTTATTTAATAAATTCAAGTTTTACAGAAAATTATATTTGAGATAGATCATTCATAATGCATTTGTTAAAGAATTGTTGCTGTAAAGCCACAAATAACAAACGAATTTGTTCAAAATACATGCTGTACAAGAACTGCAGAGTGAAATTCTTTTGAAAGTTCTAGAAAAACTACTCTATAACACCGGCACTTTTGATTATTGCTCCTCAAATGGTTTTTGGTGGCCAAAAACACCTATTAGCCTAACCTAAATTTGATTAATAGAACTCCGTAATAGCCAGAGGACGTCACATTTTCAAACAAGACGTAGGTTATTCTTTTACTTTTCCATATAAGCCAGTGTTTAAGCAAAGTTTAGCATTATCGTCCCAACCCCCAAACAAAACCTAACCTGACTTTGCTCATCAAATGGTTTTTGTTGGCCAAAAACACCTATTACCCTAACCTAAATTTGTATTTCGCAGTGTGGAAAACCAGTACAGTTGGTATGCCTCTATCAAACATCAATCAAAAACACCTGTGATAATTAAGCTTCTGTTACAGGTTAAAACTACTTTTGTATTGTTTTGTTTTAATAACTTTCAGTAAGGATGATCATTTTCACTAATTTGCAAATATTTGCCAAGTAGTTTTGAAAATAAATGCATATTTAAAGTTACCAGTTGTTCAATTTTCTCCAATATTATTTTTCATTAAAACAAAAAATATTCAATTAAATTGAGAAATAATCCGTCCCTATTAGTTAGAACACATATACAAACAAATGTTGTTGTATAACTTGAAATAAAATAACAATAAGCTTAGGAAGATAGTTCAACCAAGAAACAAAGTTGAACAAATATCATTTTTTTTATATAATAGGGCATCCATCAACCAGAGGTAACAATTGTTTCAGTAAAAGACAAAAACCAAGATTACAGATTAACTGAACTTATAAAAAAACTGTGAAATAAAAAAAAATAGCATTTGTCTTCACCTCTTATAAAAACAGCAGACTATTGTTAAGTTCATTAAAAACACCATTTTTAGGGAAAACAATCTATAGAAACTTGTATATTTTTAAGCAAAGTTATTATTCAAGAAAAAAAATGGTAAAAAAGAAAAAAAATTCCCTTCAGCTCTTATAAAAATATTTCAAGTTAATTCAAGCTATAAAATGCCACTTTTTATAGGAAATATAACATATAGGATTTTTTTATTTAAGCAAAGTTATTATTCAGCTCATTATCTACAAAATTTGTTCAATAAAAAACTGTAAAATCAACAATGAAAAACTTTAACATTTACCTTCATTTAAATTATAAACGCGAGATGCTAAAGATGATGACATCGGAAAGACCCACGCATGTCGATTGTGATAGGGTATTCGTAGGATAGATACCTTAAGATCATCTTAGAGAGTGACTAGTTATGTATACTTCATTCCCAACCCATTGAAGCATAAATAAAAACAAACTATTGACAAAATTATTTTAAATAAATTACATCGGAATTGCTATGCCCATGTAGAAATTTGCTACACATGCTCTACTAAAACTTGTAGAAGAACAAAGTTGAAATATTATTTTTGACAAAACACCATACATTTTTTAAAAAACAATTTCAATCAACTAGTTGGAAGGTCAAAACAAACAAGTTTTATTAATTAAAATTCTCTAACTCTTCACAGATGGCGGAACATTAAAACCTATATAAAGCTTCGCCTTATGGGTTATAGCACAGCTGATAAGACAGTTAAAAAGGATAACTATTGAAACTTACATAGGTTCTGTCATTCATATGATTTCTTTGTGGTTGATTCACTTGCACAGATTGTTCAGATGAAGCAAAATAATTCTTTATAGAATTCTTAATTCCATTCAGTTGAAAACTACCATTTGAGGAATTACTTTCAGTTCTCTTCTTTGCAGATGCTCTGAAATGTGAGACTTGTATTATTCAACAATAATTACTTATAGTTTCAGTTATAATTTTAAAATTCCATTTCTGCATGGTCAAAAACATCACAAGTGAGGTAAGATCTATGCTATTTGAATGTGGGTTACCTCACTTGTTTCTACTTACGCAATAAGCTCTCTCCTAGCTGCTGCACCTTTGCATGAATGATCTGCAGCATGCCGATGTTTTATACAGTAGTTCAAGGAACACAAATCACATTTTATGGAAACAACCTCTTTCGTACGACAACCTTCAGCTGAACAGCGATTTGTAAAAATCTGAAAATATTCTAAATATAATTGATATAATAAACTAATTTAACGGATGAGAAACAGCTGATAGCTGGCACACTGTACATCACTAACAAAAACATAAAAACAAAACTATAATTACCAACAAAAAACTTTTCACATGGCTTGCAGATCTGAAAAACAAGGAAAACCTCTAATCAATCGCCAAGGGTGAAAATCTTTTTTGTTGCAAGAATAATCTGTTATTCTGTCATATCTCCTCAATTTTATATTTTTTATTTTAATTTATTTAGTAACACTCGTAGGGCAGATTTATACAGCTTCCTAAATCCTGCGAGAAGGAAACACTTGTCATCTCACCTAGACCATTGCACACCAATCCTGGGTAACATTTGGTATATCGGATGATGTTCTCCAACAATAATAGTCTCCATTCGTTTGATTTCTGCCGGAAAACATTTTGGTGTGTGGGAGGTTGCTCCTCGCTTGCTGCGAGGGGGAGTATACTTCTGTCTATCTTAGACCAATGGAAAAGCTTCCCAAAGAGGTTTAATTCAACCTGGTGAAATGTCACATGGTTGAGTCCATATGCTGTGAACAAGTCACGCTGGTGTCGTGCAAAATCTTACTGCAGCTATACAGAAACACTTGTCGGGTCTTGACAACTGCCGAACTCTTTGGTCTCTGATAGTACAACTCTACCTTTGAGATTAAAACACTGACAACTCTCTACCATGGTGGGACTCAGGTCCCCAACACATCAGGACTACATCGATAGATGAGCATTGATCACTGCTTACATGCTATCAGAGAACATCCAAAACATACAAAACCAGGTTGAAGCAAAAGTCAAGGAGTTCTTGATCGGTTGTAGCTGATGTGACAAGGACCCTGGATCTTGCACCCCACCCCAGAATCTGGCAAGACTGTCCGACTCTGATCTCGGACAAACACGGCCACTCAACCGGAGGAAAGGCGCATTGACATATATTGATTGCTACCTAATGGATTGGCAACAGCACACTGGGCATTCCTACCTGATGACCTCCCAACCCATGGCCCCATATCTTAAGGCTAAGGTTCAAGAAGTCAACAAACAGCAATGCATACACTTTGCTGAAACTCCCTCATAGAGGTCTCTCATTTCGTGGTTGATGAATTCTTGAAGATCTTGTCAATTTCGGCTATGTGATATTTTGCTGTTGGCTAGTTTGGAAGGTGAGGTTATGATTCCTGGTATTAACTGGTGATCTGGTCAAAGCATTGGGTCGGGAGTAGGGAAAACTGAACTACATTGAGAAGACCAATGTATTTATTCTCCTGGTTAATTTAAATGGACCCTATAAGCTGTCTCCACAGAAATATCCCCATTAATAGGTATCGTTAGGTCTTTACGTAGGTAGGTAACTGGGGCCATGACTTGTATGAAAGAAACTAACAGCTCTTCAGGGAAATTACCAGCACAAAACCCCATGTAACAACAAAAGATGTGGGTTTTGATATTACTGGTACCAGCACCTAAGCTCTAGATTTATTAATGGTAATAGTTCTGAGAATAGGGAGAGAGACAAAGTAATTTAAATGAAGGTGCAATTATACTAAAAAAAATTCACTTCAAAGTCTCCTGATTTATCAGACTAATTATTACAAAGCTTTAATATACATTGAACAAACGCAAGGGCATGTATCTACCCTGCTGACTCATTCTTTGATCACTTCTTAAGCAAGTACACCTTAACTTCCATAGCATTTTCCACCAACTGACATGGGATGTGTCTTAAGCAACACTGATAGGGACTACAGCTTATACTGTTAGAACTCCACAATTTCAATCGGATTTTCCACATTCAAAATTAATTACATGGGGAGAATTTCCGCTCAAGACATATCCCACATCACCAGTACTTCTCTCTGACACATCCACAGAGGGAACTCCCCTGCCAGTGAAGGGGCGAACTTCACTGTGGCATTCTCAACTCATTATCTTCTTGAGGCGAGTTCCAATTCAAACAGGATTATGATTTTGGAGATGGATATAACAATCAATACTTGGACCAATGATCATTGTATTGAGACAGGCTTTGATATGAAGGCAAGGCAGGTTTGCTCATTGGTCAAGCACAGTAAGCTGGGAAAAGACCAGCCTCAAAAAGCCAAACTGCAACCCTGAGGGCCTGAACTCAGGGGAGGTCTCCACTTTTAAGTGAAGAAAAGAGTTCACAGTCAGGCATTGTTACTAGTTTCAATATTTTTTTTAATTGTCAACAAGATTATATTTTTGGGAATTATTTCGGTCAAGGGTAAGAAGATCTCAATACCAGAACATTTGGAATCTCCCAACCTTCACCATTTCTTCAATGATGGATGATATACCCGAATCCTGATTATCATCTCCATGCCTCCGAGATTAACCGGCATTGTGGGCATTCCAGCAGGACGAGGAGCACCCGAGATGAGCCGAGATAGGAAAATATTGTTCTGAATTCCCTTTGACCTGCTACCACAATCAAAACTCCCAATTTGGTTAGATTTTGAGTGCTTTGATTTTTTTTCAACAAAATTAAATGAGGAGGTATGATGTCTATAACAGCAACAGAACTTCAACAAATGTCAATCCAATGCACACAATGTGATGGTTTAAGCACTTCATCCAATGAATATGAGAATTTGAAATTTTGTGCAAAGATAGTGGTAACACATTTCATATTATACTTATCAACAAAAAAATGGAAAGGGAAAATTTGACAACAATGGTTGTGTTCAACTGCACATTCAAAACGTTTCACATGCAGGTTTTGCAAACTTTTTATCAAATCACATTCATTTTT
>JARUHE010329878.1:0-10959 GCA_031471125.1 Archaeomysis grebnitzkii | reverse complement strand
TATAATATTATATAAAAAAAAAAAAAAAAAAAAAAAACCATATGTTTGTGTTTTATAACATCGTTTAATTGGTTTTTCAATAAAAGAATGGCGACACAGCTCTGCATATTGCTGCAGCCATGGGTAGAAGAAAACTAACCAAGATTTTATTGGAATCCGGAGCACTGCAAGCCATACGTAACAAGGTAAGAACATTTTTGATTGTCATAATAGTAATTGTTGATCAAAGTATAAACATGTTTTATAGACCATATTAAAATAAAATTCTAAGTCTGGATTTATTTTCGTTCTTTATAAGATTGTTATTCTTCTTCACTCTTTTCTTATATATCTAATTATTTTTATCCTGTGTGAATTTTCAGCAAAATGAGACGCCAGAAGATATAGCCAAACGGAAGGAGTTTAAGCAGATCCTAGAAATTCTTCACAACCCTCCTCCTATTGTGACTCCTGAAGAGAGACTGCGACAGGAAAATGAGCAAAAAAAGAAAGAGGCAAAAGAAGCCAAAGCGAAGACGAAATTGAAGAACAAAGAAGGAAAAGATAAGAAGAGGGAGAAGATAAACGACAGTGGAACATCAAGCAAAGATAGCATAACGAGACAGAAGGAAAAGAAAAAGGTAAACACGAGATTTGATTGGTTGAGTTAATATAGGATGCACGTTATTCATATCAGGTTTGGTATATCGATTGGAACCAGCTACAAGAAATGGTCAAGTAATAATTGTAATTTTTTTAATTTCATCAATGCCTTCAAAACAAAATGTTGCAGAGACTTCAAGGAAAAAAATATAAAGTTGTATAAAATTGAATCATTACAAGATTCGATTGAATTGCGATTATGTTTTTCCACAAAGGATTAATTATCTGAAATATTTGTTTGTTTTATATTGCCAAAAATAACTATACAGTTTCCTATTCGCTTACCTTTTATTGTATGTGGATTTGTCTTGTAATAATCTGTTGGCAACATAACATTGGTTCATACTCTGTCAAAAATTTATTTATAAATAGGTAAGCAGAACTAAACTTACTTCGGTTTCTTAACACTAAGCTCCAATCACTAAAATGTTTGTTTTTATTTGATTTCCAGCTCAAATCGGACAAAGGAAAACTTGGTTGGTCTCCATATGGCTGTCATTATTATCCTCCAGCAAAAGAATTTCCACTCCCAAATATAGACTCTTTGCCCAGCGATCCTCTGGGAACCGGAGAACAATATTTCATTGATTTGGCTGGCAACATTAAAAAGGTTTGATTTTTATGGTTACGTAAGAGTGAATGATAAAATATATATGTGTGCATGGGAATTGGAGAAGTACTAGTTTTGTTCATTTTAATGTGGATGGTTAGGTTTGATATTGTCTCATATTTTGTTAGCAATCACAAAGTAAACCAGTTAATTTTAAACTAGACTACAGTTCAATTTATTTTAAAAACTTTAATATTTTTTAGGATGTTAAAACAAGAAAAATATCAGTATATTTGCTAAATAAAAAGTGATGTTACTATTCATTCATTAAACAATAGTTAAGCAATAGTTCACCAGTGCAAATGTTTATGTAAAAGACGGATAAGAGAAGTGAAGAGTTTGTAAGAGTATAAGAAAGACAAGACAGAATAATTCACATAATCATCATTTATTTTTCTTGTTTCTTCCTCTGTAAACAAATATTTTTTGGCTGAACAACCGACCAACTCACGTGTTTCTTTCGCAGGGTCCCGTTGGTATTGGCTACACGTGCTACTGCGCGCCCTTCTTCAAAGACGTCGAAACCAAGCTCGACACCGACAAAGTCGCTTTGATGGACCACATCGACGCAGCTCACGATAAATTGGATGCGCGGATCACCTCGCTAGAACATAAAACCAAGAACCACATTCTTCACCTGAAGGATAATTTGGCAGAGAAGGTAACGTCTTAAGTTGGGTTTAACAATTTGTTCATTATCATTTAATTTGGTGAAAAATATATACATAATTAATATGTAGTTATATAATATGTTTGTTGTTTATGAAAAAAGAGTTACTGATTGTTTCTTTTCCTAAATGGAAATTCCATTTGTGTATCAAAAACTTACCACAATGTTATATAAACTTCCAACCTAATTTAATTTTGAATATAAACAGAAAAAGTTCACAGTTATAAAAATATTTTTCTGTATCCAGTTGGCAGCAGAGAAGGACGAATGCCGAGGGAGACTCGAAAGGTTGAAGGCCGAGCGAAGCAGGGAAAAGGCCTTGAAACCCCTCCATCATTGGGAGGAGACGAGAGTGGGCTCCAGTGATGCTCTGGATCTGATTCCTCCCAAGGGACGCACATACAGGGCAGCAGCGCTCAACAGAAGATCTAGGGACCCAATAACAGGAATGTTTTCTCTCACGAGGTAAGTTCTCCGAACTGTTATCTTTATAATGAAATAAAAATTTTTGTTTGAAAATACTTGACAAACTAATTTGTTTATTGTTCTAGATCTCGATCTGAGGAGGCTGTATCCGAGCATATGTGTGAAGAAGAAACCGTGTATAAGGGCCTGCGTGTGTTAGATCATCCTACATCTATGTATAATATTCACAAATGTATTCATGAAGAAGATACGTCAACAATTTACGATTCCCCAAAAAAGTCTGTGATAACGAATCGGATGTCCCCATCTCAATCTAGGAGCCAATCTGCGGATGGAAGGGTTTCAGAAAACAATACCACAAATAACGTTTCTCAAAGCTCTCACGAAAATACATCCGTGAGTGAAAAACATCCTTTCGACGAATCGACGGCAAGTGAAACCGAGAGTGGTAGAAACACAGTTCGTGGACCATTCACTAATAGCTCCCAAAACTCCGGAAATTTTTCTATCCACACATACAACGGAGAGGACCAGCCCGATGGTGGAATTTACGTTAAACATATCCGCAGTAATTTGAATGTGAGGAAAAAGTTGGATTTACCTCAAAGGCCAACTCCGTACATAGGAGGATCCGAGGAATTCCTCACTCCTCCGCGTCCTTCATCAGCACAGCTTGATTCGAATGACGATTATTTAAGAGAATCCTATTTGAAGGAATCGTCGGGAACCAAACCAAAGATAGCCGATCACGTCAATAATTCTTCATTGTATCCTGACGAGTACGATCCCAAAAGCGAAACAGATTTGAGCAAACGACCCTCGCAGCAAGAGTGGACGTGCAGCAGATACGATTACAGGAATACCAACCCATACATGTACGATTTGAGGGGAAAACCCAACGAACTGAAAGCTCCGTACAATGCAAAATCAATGCAGCAGTTGCCTAACATGGGCCAAGAAGTCCCTGATTGCGAAAAGGAACTTTATTCCACTCAAATCAACGGTGATGTGAGGCCAGACTACATTTACGATGAATACGATTACGATGGAACGGCATACCTTGACATGGATAGGTAAGGTTATCTGCTTAATTTAATAGATATGGTTGATGTGGTCAAGAATTAAAAAATGGTTTATATTAATATATATTGAAGTTACCTAGGCTAAACAACTCAATTAACTTTTTGCCTAAAAATAAATGATTGATATCTTATGAAAAACACGATTATGACTGATTTAATTTCTTCATTGATTATAATTGATTAAATTCTTCATTTTTAGTCGCCACAAGATCCAACAGGCGGTGAGGAGGCTTTATGACGGCTACCTGGCAGATGGCAAACTGGACATGATTCGCGGAGCGAGGACCCTCCTGGAGTCCTCCACAGACCAGGACTCCCACAACGACTCCGGTTACTCCACCAGACTCTGCACCTCATCTCAGGGACCGTCTCCTGCCCTTTCAGGTGAAACATTTAACCTTTCTTGGTTCAGTTTTGGATGATGTGTTCAAGAAATAATTTTGAATTCTAGTTTGACCTTCTCTTGTTTGTTCTAAGGCTTCATTATAACGGTTCTATAAAAATTTTGAGCAATTCATTAATATTAACATTTTGCAATTTTTCACTCTGATCTATCAATTCATTAAATAAATACATATAGTCTTAGCATCTCCAGTTTCGCATTCTTATTGACTACCAGTTCCTTTATTTGAATTTTGTAACAATTTATTTTTATTGTTTGGTTTTATAAAAAATGTTTTCGTGTTTAACATCTTTCTAGTCTCCATCATAAATAACTATTGACAAAATTATTTAATATATACTTTATTATCATGAGTATTTTTTTTTAATTGTTTCCTTTAAAGGGATCACCAGGTAAATTGTTGTCTGCATACAAAATTACATACAAATGTTACTAGTGAATGAGCTAAAATCCTTTATTAATAAACATGTTTTAATGTTGAAAGAATTAACTTTGTTTTCAAATGATTCAACTCGATGATGATACTATTAATAGAAACACGATTCACTTTTTTTTAAACTGTTTTCGAAAGATTTTGAAAATTTATTTTTTATTATATAAATAAAGAGAAGGTTTAAATATGCATTTACAAAACCTGCAATAACAAAGGCATAATTATGTATACTTTCAAAAAATAAGACGGTAATGAGAAAAAAAATAGAAAAATTTGTTTCATTTATTACAAATTACAAAGAAGTGATGGATAAGTAGGACCAGTGACTTTATATAAACATTTTACAATTTATATTAAATATTGCCTCTCATTAATTATGAGATTCCAAATTATTTAAATTGACATTTTTCAGGTGCTTTGGAGGGTTCTGAAGCTGAAGTCAGAGCTCAGCTGCATGTGAAACCAGCTCCTTCCCAGCAACCACAACTTTCGCGGTTTACTTCCGAACCCCAATTGCAGCAGAATTATGATTACACTGTTCAGAGCAAATACATGAATGGTACGCCAAATCAAAATGGCGGACATTATGACATCAAGGAGAACGGCAACACTTATAATGAAATGAAGCCCAACGGAAATTATTCGAACGGAGATTACGTAAGGAATCCGGTTGATTTCAATCCGCCATATTTGAATGAAGTCAAGTACCACAATCAACAGTACCAAAATTACCCAAATTATGAAGTAATCGGCAATGGATACCGACCAGCACCTGGTCAAATTGATTCAATTTATGGTAGCAACACCAATGGTGTTATCCATCACGGTGAGAGGTACTCGACTCAAAACAACAATTATTCCTCTGTCCAGGAGATAAAAAACAATGGAAGGATGACGCCTGCACACGGCGTCGTGACGAGTGGCTACCGACAAGCTATTAATCAACTGCCATTCGATGTAATTGGAGAATCATCACTTGTGTGAGTTTATTAAAATGTAACTATTTGTAAAATCGTAAATGAATTTTATTTATATCAAAGATTTATGATCTCTTTCTTTAGTAAGATGAAATATATTTATGTAAATATTGCAAAGATATTTGTATATATAAGACTATGTAATTAAAATATTTTTATTACTTGTAATAACTGTATAAACTATTAAATTATGTTAATAATTATATTATCTTAATTTAAAGCTTTAAATTGTTTCGAAAATGTTTAATTTTTATGTAAAAATTTTTAATAGATCTTCCACTGAATAATTTATTTTATTTATAAAATGTGACTTCATTAGTTATGAAAAATTGAAGAAGTCGAGCCACTACAACTTTAAAAATGTCTAAACTGTTCATGGAGTGATTATGTTGTCCAATGTAAGGAGGGAGCCTTTATCTGCAGGCTTCCTTTCATCACAAATCCATTTCCAACACCACACAGTTTTTGTATTTATGTAGATGCTTGGGTGATTTTGCATAATTATTTGAGCTTATGTTTCAAATCTTTAAACTATAATAAAAGGCCTTAATATCCTCTTAAGGTGTCATATTTCTTATTATATTTTTTCCGGTATTTATAATCGGTATCTCTTGTCTGTTCAAATTTTTGAATAGGAAAACGAGTCTGAATTATAATTTAGTTAATTTTTTGTCAAAACTAAATTTGTTGAAGTAATAACCATTAAAGTATGTTATAAATTTTAAAAGTGTATATTTATGTGTATGTTTGATAGTCTTATTATACATAGAATATTCCCCTTAAATTTCATTGTAAATGCTGTACATCTTTACAAAAAATAAATTTTTATTATTTTCTTATGTTTATCATTTTCACTTTTTGAATGTTACTTTAACTCTATTGAATTCATAAGAAAAAATCTATTTGAAAGATGTTTCTTTCATTTATTAAACTAATTTTCCTTCTCCTTGGCATTGTTTTTTTTTTTTTTTTTTTTATTATAGAATATTATACAGCACATTAGCTACAACGACAACGAGCGCTGTCGCCAACAGCATCTGGTGTTCCCAGACGGTCACCCATCCAAGTACTAACCAGACCCAACGTTGCTTAACTTCGTTGACCATACGGGAAGCGGTGTTTCAACGTGGCCAAGGCTGTTGACCCTTGGCATTGTAGAAAACTAATTCAAATATTCATTCTGATTGCACTATTGTCTTCAGATTTACTCATGCAGATGTTAAAATCACCAGCTATTATTGAGGTTGTGTGTTTGATTATAAGTGTTTCCATGTAATATTCGATTTCATTAAGAAATAAGTTAACAGTTATAGGATTGCTTAAATAATTATGGAGGTATGTAGATGGAGGCAATTAATACAGGTTTATTTTTATTATTTTTTAATATCTTCTATATTCAGTTATCTCAAAGGAAAACTAATTCAGCTTGTTAGAAACGTCGCGTTGTGGTTCAATTTGTTGTTGCACAAAAATCCTACACTCCTACCTCTGGTTAAACACGGAGAATATAGAAACATTAACCCCAGAGGTGTCCTGACGGATGACTTTATCAACCACCTGTAGCCACGTCTCCATGAGGAAACAAATGTTTAATTTATTGTCATTTACAAATTGGAGGAATTAAACTTAACAATGGAAAATGATATACATAAGGATGCAACAATTTTAATGGTAGTATGTGGTCGGATTTATATGGATAGAGGGCCGTTCTCAGGCGATGCAAGGAAACAAAACAACAACAAATGAAGATTTTACAATAAACATATTTCATCCTTATACAATGAATAATACAATCATTAAGATGTGTATCAATATAATATATAATTGACAAATAATACCATTTGTTATGACTAAGCATTCGTGAAAAAGTGCTAACAATTGTACTTACTTTTCTTTATTTAAGGCATTTTCTGAAGTTTATATAGTAATTGGCGTTTATTGGCTGTCAAAACAAAATTATATGGTACTTTTATGGGTTGACAACATAAATAAATACCGAAAGTGCAGACCGATCTGTCCTCCCAGATGACATATCACAGTTAAATCGCTTCGCCTTATTTCACAAAAACAGACCTTTCTGGTGGATGAAAATCTCTACAAGAACGGCCCTTAGATTTAATTGTTCTACGATCTGTCTTTAAGCTCTGCACACACCCCTCCTTTTAGGTATTCTAAAATTGATCATGTTTAGTCTTCATTGTGTAGTAAACAAGTTTCAAATGAATATTGCTGTAAGCAAACATACTTGAAAAAATGAGAAATAAGCAAGTATTTACAAAAATGTTCTGCCCATGTTTGTAAAAATCACACTTTACCTAGTTCATAAAAATAACAATAGAGATAAATGAACTACCAAAAACAATTGATAAACTACAGCTCCTGAAATATCCTAAAATGTACAAAAACAAACAGTATACTTCCGATAGAAACATTAACACACAAGGTGTTATAACCTGTGCAGCAGTAATCGATCTTACAACCACGTGACAAAAACATTCAATAAAGATGTGATATTTTTCACACATATACATGGTGTACATAAATTAATTGCATATTTTGACGAATTTGAAAACTTTTATATAAAATTTGTATTGATTTTTGTAGGCCAAAACCAAAGAGGAAAAATCAATGGACGAATACCAAGCCAGTCAACAAGCAGGGCTAACTGGAATACAGTGTGAGAGTTACACCCACTAAAAAAACCTAAGTTCTGGAACAGACATAAGTTTTACTCTGGAAGAACCAAAGATGGGCACAAAGCAAATGCTGCTAGGAAATGACTAGAAATTACCTTACAATTACATTTTAAAATAAATTAAAATCAAGATGAAACAAAAATGATCATTAGCAGGAGGACGAGCCGCTACACCCATACTAAAATCAACCTGCCCACTTAGCCAGAATAATAGTTAAAAGTATAAATGTTATAAAAAATAAAAAAACGTTTTTTATTTCTTAATAAAAATACAAATATTTTCTTTATTCTCTTTAAAATATCAATGCTATTAAAATAAAAATTCACTTTGTTATTCAATTTTTCACTTGTCCTCAATAATAACTGTGTAGGTTCAGAAAAATTGTGAACAAGTTAAATATGTAAGGCAAAGGAAATAGATGACGCATGTTGTTTTCCCAATGCGTCAAAAAATTCCTTTCAAATGATTGGTAAGTTTAGAAGAATCGTGGACAAAATTATATATTTAATATTTTGTAGGTTCAGGAAAAACGTGAACAAAGTTATAGCATATGCAAGGCAAAGGAAGAGAATGACGCAAGTTACTATTTACCCAATGCGTCAAAACTTTCCTCAAACGTTTACAGCTTCAGAAAATTATGAACAACATAACACCCAGCTGCATTATGCAAAAATTGCATACATTGACTGCAATCTTCAAAAATTTTATATTTTCAATAAAATCACGAACAAAGTTATTACTCACCAGCAACATTATGAAAAAATACATTGACTGTAGACTTAAAATGTTCCCTGCAAACATCGATGGGCCGAAAAGTATACTTTTTTGGACCGATTCTCTACGATCATTTTAAATGCCATGACTTTTTAAATTAAATTGTTTCATATAACTGAAACAGTATATCTAATGTAAAAAAAATACATTTTTAGACATATAGATCTAACCGATTTTGGTCCGAAAAAGTGTACTTTAAGGGAATCAATTCTGGCCGAGAATGGGTCCAAAAAAATGTACTTATCGGGCCATTTTTGGAACGAAAAAAGTTTGTGTTTCGTACACTTTTTGGCCCAAAATGTTTGCAGGGTTCCCAGTCAGAACAATGAATTTCCTATTTAGGAATAACATTCCACAATTTACAAAAAATGAAACAAAACATCTAGCACACTGATGTTTTATAATTTATAGAAGAAAGGCATAAAGCATACCTAGTTAACCTGGCCGCGATTCGGCGGCTAAAGACCAAACAGTACTCAAAACATGGTAAGATAAATGAATAAAAAGACTTAATTACAGCTTCATCATTATTAAGTCCAGTTTTCTTGGAAATAGATGCTGAAATGAACCGCAAATGTTTCTCAAAAGTGAGATTATTGTCACTTATCGCACCCTATAATTTAAAGGAGCTCGATACACCCATAGAAGTTCCACACGTTTGTTATGTCTAACAATCTGGAACGTATGCATTCTTTAAATTCAGTTGTATTATTAATATTTGGCTGATACACTTTTTCTTTGATCAAGCCCCATGCAAAAGAATCCAAGGGAGTTAAATCTGGAGAAGGCAGAGGCCAAGGTTTAGCTCGTTCAAATTTTGAGCAGATCAAAATAATTCAATACAAAATTTAAAATTTCATCAACATACTCCATTAATTTATGTACACCTTATATATATCAAACTATTCAACTTAAAAAACTTCATGAACCCAACTAAACTTGAAACAAAGACACAAAACAGGTGAAAAACTAGTAGCTTTAAAAGAAGGTTGCCATTTTTCTATAGGCCTTACACTGAAAAATATTATTGAGATTATTTATTAGGTCATAATAAAGAACTTTTCTTGTATCTCAACTTATTAGCCACAAGTGCATCACCATTAAGCAAACATCGTATTAACAATTGTAATTATTTTATATTATACTAAGCTAATAAGCAATTTTCATTCAACAAACTATTAGGGCTCTTCAAACACTTTTCTGCTAAGCTTGACACACCTATATAACTTTTTATGTTTGCATTATTCAAGAAATATTGGTCTAAAAAGGTATACCTGCTATTATTGATTGAAAGTTCACAACACACTAATTTCATTTAATATTTATTCCTGCAACTCTGAAACATTTTTTTGGTAAAAGAAGACTTGATACTTATTAATTAGGAGAATAAGTTGTCCAATAAACATTTATCTAACAATTCAAACATGGAATTGGCAGAAAAGTAACAAAGTTACAAAAAGCATAAGCTCGTAAATTAATATTTATTAAAAAAAACAATATTTAAAATCATCATCAAAGACCGTTAATACTATTTCACAAAGGCCAGAGCATAGGCGTGCTATATCTTTGAGCATGTTAACAAACTACTTTTACACCTTGAGATGTGGTCCTGCAGCTAGTATAAAACATTACGATAGATCCACCAGTTTGACTTTTCCCTACTACATGCTAGATGAAAAATTATTGTTTCCTTAAAATCTTGAAGGAGCAAAAAATGAAAACAGAAAAAAGTATATTTTAAAATTTAACAAAATTTCCTTCAACATTTATTGAGACATTCTTTTATTTTTTAGTTTTTTCTTCTTATCTTTCACTTTGTTGTTGGAAAGATCTTTGTAGTGATGAAATTGCTGCTTCATCTTGGAAGCCATAATGTCTTTGCACTTCTTCTTCTGATACCTGAAATTTTCATATAAATAAAATTTTGCAAAAATATTTATGAATGAACATATAAAAAGCAAACAATTTTTCTAAAACTAGCCATAGATGAAGTGCAATCTCGCATGGCTGTAATTCAATAAATATTTATTGTATGAAAAAAATTATTCTTTGTAATGTTGGTTAGATGGTTGTTATAAACAACTTTCGTTCAATAAAATTATTTGTAACTCTTCAAATAAAAAACTTTAAACTTTTGCTCAAATTTTTTTAAGAGTTAAAAAATGAGGGTTTTTGGCTATAACTCCGTAAATGTTGATTTTTGAAAAAATAATACTTCTGATCGTATTGGTTAGATGGTCATTATA